>JAQZBX010020310.1:0-33039 GCA_029593785.1 Cabassous unicinctus
GTATACAGTCCTAATAACAGGAACATTCTCAATATAATTCAGTTTTGAGAATAATTTTAGTTTCTGTCCAAAAATGGATTTTTGGCAGAATTTAAAATATATCTTTAATATATTTAATTTAGCAAGACCCCATGTAGTTTAAGAAACTGCTGTGCAATAGCATGAAAATTAGATGAAACCACCCATTATGTATCTGACTTTATTCTTTTTCCTGGGCCACAGTAGGCAGCTAAGGGTGTTAAGATTCTTTTCTTGTTTATCTTCTTTAAGCACTTATGTAGGAAAAATTATCCATTTGTTAGAGTGACTTTGTTACAAGGAAAAATAGAGATATAGGCCAGAAAAGATTTTTACATAGTTTAACAGGGATTCAGATTGAGAGGAAGTATTTCCAAATTAGAACACATTGAATATTTATGGAGAAGATAAATCAGATAGTGCAAAATAAATGTTAAAATTTTTAAAGTACAAACTAAAACATGATTGGCCATACATGTACACATGATATGATATGATATACATACAAATAGCCATGTATATAATTAATATATAGCTATGTAATTATAAAGGTATTTTTAAGCAAAATACAAGACCTAGAAGTCAAAATGACATAATATCTCTAATAATAATAGTAGCACAAATAACATAAAAGTTGAACACACACAAGGAAAAAAATATTTGAGGTATATATGGCAAAGAGCTTAATCCAAAATTTAATTTTACAAGAACCAAATCTTCAAAAGAAACGTGTGTAAAATATTTGAAAATGATTTCTTGTTGGGAGAAGTAGAATAGCATTGATGACTAATGTGCATATGAAAGTGTATCCAGAAACACAAAATAAACAATAAAAGAAACAAAATTTGTATTTAGATTAGCAACGTTTTAAAGTATGATCATTTCTAGGAGTTGCTTATAGTCTGGACAAATACTTTAAAATGGCGTAACAGTTACAGAGATTAATTTGACAATACCTATCAGAGTATGATGACAGTTAAATGAAATAGTTGTGTAAAACAAATGGAATTATTAAATAACATAAATACGTGTGTTGTTTAAATAGCACATATGATTGATGGCCAAGAAAAATTGTTCTTTTAGAATTGGTTCCATTATTGTAATCATATATTTGTTCAAAATTAGATGTTCAGAGATATTCACAGTGACATTAAACTAAACTAATTGCTCATCAAAGCATATTTTAAATCATTATGTTGGATCCATATTATGTCCATTTGATCATTTCAAAGAACACTGCCACTCTTTGTGAAGTGAAAAGGGAAAAGAACCAAGACAAATCATGTTAAAAACAAACAAAGGCCAGGCAGCTACTTGTGATTTTAGTATATACCTCTTAATTTAAACAAATACTAAAACCACTAAATTGAATATATAGATATGTGTTTGTATATATGAGTTTGTTCCATGTGCACACACATATACATATTATTATTTTATATATAACTTAACATATATGATATATAATAATACCCTATGTACTATATACTATATGCATGCATGTGTGTATGAGTGCTCTGAAAGTCTACACATTTTATTTGTTTTCATATTCTTTCCAGGAATTAAGACAAAGTGTCTCGTTATCTAGGGAATACACTTTTCAATGTATTATTTTAATGTTTTGAGGGTTTTTTTTACTGTGAGCTTAGACCACTATTTATTTTATTTTAATCCATTATTGCATTATTAAAATGTTCAAACATATATTAAAGTTTGAAACATGTTTGCACAGAACATCCATTTACATATCCACCAATTTCTACCATTTATACTATATTGTACTTGTGTTATAATACATCTAACCATATCTATACATTATCAATTTAGGACGAGGATACAAATGGAAAGAAAATGGTATATTGCAGGGCCATTGACCTACACCCTCATGCTATCAATGTATTTCAGGATATAAACCTAACATGTCACAATTATAAAAAACTTATGTACATTAAGATTGAAATGTAAGAACTAAAAATCGTGTTTAACGTGTTTTACATTAGTATAAAATATGTCAGAAATATTAGAAAGCATAGAAAGAGATTATTAGAGAATGTTTCATTATCATGTCAGTGCTCTATGAAAGCTGATATTGCCAACTTCCATTTATCTCTTTGGTATGAATATTATAATTCTATTCCATATTTTAAACTAATTTCTAATTTATAACAGTAATTCAATAAGGACCAAGGCATTCTTGGACAACTTATAATCAACATTATAGTGACGCTCCAAGACACTGAATTAAGAAATTAAAAATTAATAAAAGGCATTTAAATTAGAGAATAAGAAGTATAAACTGATTATATTTGTAAATGACAATTATTTTCATAGAAACAGCTGCTAGAACTAATAAATGAATTTTCAGGCTAAAATGTTAAATTACAAAAATATACTATCACCAAATGACTGGAAAGTATAGTTCCTTTTGTAGTGGCACAAAATGTAAAATGCATAGAAAAGAATTTAGCAAAAGATGTGCAGGACATTTACACTGAAAATGATAGTCTTGCTGAGAGTAATTACAGAAATCCTAAATAAATGGAGAGTTATCCTATGTTTAAGGTTTGAGAAGTGCAATGTTGTTAAAATATTGATTAATACCAAACTGATATAGTCCACATAATTTCAATAATAACCAGCCATACTTTAAAAAAATAAATTCACATGTCGATTCTAAAATATACATGAAAATGTAAAGGACCTACCTAGTGTACACAAATCAACCATGAAAATAAAACCAATATGAGGACTAACTCGACTTGATTTTAAAACTTACTGCAAAGGTATAGTAACCAAAACAGTATAATATTAGCAGAACAATCAACAAATAAATGAACAAGAACAGTATAGAGATCACAGAAATAGACACACACTTAAATAATCATTTGGTTTTCAACAGTCACCACAGCAACCTAATGAGGAAAGGAGTGTTTTTTCCACAAATGTTGCAGGAAAAACTGGATATCCATATATCAACCTTGACCTCTACAGCACACCACAAACAAAAATGTATTTGAGAAGGATAATAGAGCCAAACATAGCAGTTAAAATTATGAAACTCTTGGAGCAAAATATAAGAGATAGCTTCAGGACTTGGGTGTAGGCAAATCTATTTTTGTTCATTTACTTTTATTACAGACTTTATTTATTGAAGCAGATTTAGGTTTACATTAAAATTACTCAGAAAATACAGTGAGTTTCCATATATCCCCAATCCCCCCTTGGCACAGCTCTTTCTATTACTAACATCTTGCATTTGTGTGGTATTAGTATTGGTAGACTGAGTTATTATTTACTAAAGTCCATAGTTTACATTAGTGTTCACTCATTATGTCATGCAGTTCTATGAATTTTGACAAATGCATAATGTCATGCATCTACCATTAGAGTGTCATGCAGAATTATTTCACTGCCTTAGAAATGCACTGTGCTGTAGCTACCCATCCCCAGGCCCCAAACCCCTGGTAACCATTGATCTTTTTATTGACTCTATAGTTTTGTCTATTCCAGAATGTCATATAGCTGGAATTAGAATCCCAAAGACTTGATTTTGGGTCCAATGTAAATATAACCAATAAGTTTTTCTGCCATCCTTCAATCTTTATCACGGTCAAACTATGGCTCATTCAATGATAAATGAATTTTGTATATTCATGGAAAAAATTACATCTATAAAACACTGACCCTGCATTTGAAACTTTTCTTAGTTGGAAGAACTTGGCAGGCAATGTTTATGTTTGTTTAGCTTTTTAATCTGCAATTTCTTGACTAGAGATACACCCCCTTTCATATCCTCTTCTTTCTTTTTTAGAAATTGAAATTAAATGTCCTGCTTCCTTTATCATACCTACCATAATGTCTTTATGTCTTTTCATAACTAAGAGACCAAATCCAGAATTAAGCTACTTAGGTTCCAAACAAATATAAAATTCCTAAACATACAATATTTCCACAAACTGATTTTCCCAACCTAAGCCCTTCACTAGTACCCATGGTATCCCATAATACATATAAATCACATTTTCATTCTTTTCTTAATAAGACCTCATCTCTTTATCACCAGCAGAAACTTGCTTTGCTCAGTTCTTGTGCAAAAGATTTAAGAAAGCCTGAACTCACATAGCAAAGGAGATTCTTAAATTCCCTAATATAAAAGTAAATTGAGCATGCTATGAAGTGACTGCCTATGCATAAAATAAGAGGAGGAATAGGTGTTGAGATGAGTTGTTTCTTGATTTCTTTCTGTTTTTATGGGTGTCCAACAATGCTCAGATCTACCACTTTAATTCTCATGATGCCTGAGACCTGCAACACATGGGATGTGTTGTTCTTAGTCTAACTGAATAGTGTTCTTACCAAACAGTACTGTTTAAAGGCATGTACTTTTGCTATGGTCTATCCAGAAGGAAATGGGTATATAATTTATTTTCTAGGAGTTGAACTGAAAATAAAATTTAGGTTTCTCAAAACACACAGACACCCCACACACATTAAATTGACAAACTAAGCCAATTTATTGGGTTTTAATTATACATTTTTACGGTTTATAATAATTTAGCTTGCAATAATTACTTTCCCCAAAAGACAATTTAGGGAATATAGCTGCCTAAACACACATGCATTATCTTCTATTTACACAGAGTACAACATTTTAAGGGGTCATGAGAAGGGAGGAGGTGATTGGACCATCTGTTCACATTCTTTGTTCAGATTAAGATGGATATGTTAACCGATTATATGGTAATAATGAGCAGTCTTCTGGTGTTCATAAGCAAGTATATGTTCTCATAAAATGTTTAGGTAAAATTGAAATGAAAATCTATATATTTGATATTTTTAATTATTCAGTGAAATAAGATTGATAGCCAAAATTCAAGTCTATCAGTCTTTGTTTTCACACTATCATCAGGCCCTATATCTGTCTGGGAGACTTTTTAAAATCTGTGGTCTGGGTCTCCACTTTAAACAAACATTTTCATTTAGAATTAAAGACATATTTTTCTTTGTGCAAAACCTCTGTCATGTATTTATGGGCAGCTTCTTTAGTTGATGTCATTCTTTCCTTTAGGAAAGACAATTAATATAGGTGAATATATGTTATATATCTCCTAAAAATTTTGTGAATATACCTATTCATAAAAATTTTCCACAGAACCTTTGACCAATAGCTCTTAAACCTAGAATAGGGAGAATGTCTACATCATGGAAATAGTAATTTTTCATATTTTCTGACTTTCAACAATCTTATGTATTGTCATCATTAGAAAATAACCCTCCATATAAAGTCCAGTCACCAAAGAGAGACTAGAAAACACTCTTAAATATAACTTCTAAAGTACTAGTGGGTGGCAATTTTCACCATTTTGATATATTCATGTGAACTTTCAATTCAGAAAATGGGGAGAAAAGGAAAAAGATTGACTGGAGGGATTTATCTTCCTGTTCTTCCAGCCATGGGTTCATCCAATCAAGGACCACCTAGGCAAAACTTCTGGTTCAAGGGTCATCAGTGACCACAATGCAGTGTATTAAGAATTGTTAAATTGGTGCTGAGTTGTAACATAAATGAGAATTTGGCAGTATACACCATGCATAAATGGCTTATTCCTGTCTGGGTCATATCTGAGCTTTCCCCCCACTCCCACAGAGATTCAATGAACTACCTGCATATAAACTTCTGCTTACATCACCATTTGCCCTTAAAATGATGACAATTCTGCAATTATACTATTCAGTTATAACTAGGGGAACTGAGTCCCAAGAAAATAGGAACCTTGTATCAATTATCCTCCATGGCTTGGTCTGAAGGAAATGGAATACAGTTGATATTAAAATATGAGATGCAGGAAGACTATGGCAAGCATTGTTAAGACTGTTGGTTCTGTGGATAAACTATAACAGAACCTACATCTGTAGGATTCTCTTTTCCTTTTCTGTCTTATTACAGGAAAGGATTATAGAATCAGTATGGATCCTATAGCTCTGCTACCATGTCTGCATTCCAACAAGAGGTAGGAAGAAGATAAAGGGGTCTGGCTGTATCAAGAAAATCAAAATATCTTCCAAGAAAAGCATATCAGGTTTTATTTCAGCCAGAATCCTGTTGTTTAACTGTCTCTTCCTAGAAGGCTGGAAGAGAGAAAAACTCAGAAAGAGTGGTTGGATAACAACATCTGATACAACATCTTTCTACAAATTATATCCTCTACAAATATATTTCTACCCACTTAATAAACAATGAAGAATACATAACACCCATTCCTACACATCATATAATTTGTTAATCTCCAATGGTCTTCTCAGCTTCTCCTTATTAGCAACTTGATTTTGTGGCATATCAGATTTTAGGATACATTTTAATACCTTTTATTTCTCTATGCAGATATGATCTTCCACTACATGGTTTTAAGGTCTTAATCATTTGATGAAATGAAAATATTATTTGGTCATTTTTACTTTTTTCCCTCATTTTTACATTTCTGATCTACATTTCTGGTCTAATGTGAAGGATGTTAGATTCAGAGGAATTTTGATGTGAAATATAAATGAATATATATGAGTATATGAGATTACTTAATGAAGTGAATATAAATAACTATAAATAAAATATAAATGTCATTTTTTTCTTTTCAATTATCGTACTATGTCATAAGTATCTGTACTTAAATGAAGTCCTTTCTTTAGTGTGATAGCAGGATGCCTATCGGCCAACTAATTCTGCTGATTATGTTTTGGCTTATAAAAATGCATGAGTCCATTGCATTAGTCTGATTGTCTCCTTTCATAATTCATTGTCAATGCGAAATGCACAATAGATGGTATGCATGTTAGTCTTCCATTTTTTTCCAGATCAAATCCGAGTGATTTGCCTTCTCATAACTCTGATGTCTCCCTTTCAAATATTTTAATTTACTTTTCTTTTACCAAATCAGTAAAATGTTTTCTGAAAATAAATTAACTTTCCTTATTTAAAATTTGTTTGCAGTAACTAGTGGTTAAAAAAAGCATTTGTCATATTACACCAACATTTTCTCTCCAATCTACCAAGGAGATGTTCTAAAACAGTACTTTATAATCAGTTTTTGTTTTTAATTAAACATCAGCCATGTGACTGAGTCAGAGAGAGATATAAGAATCTGCTCTTGATCTCCCAAAATAATTGATTTATAGGAATAATGCTTAGCAGAATACCTGACAGGCTAATGAAAATAAATTTTACAAGAAAAGTATCATTAGAAGCTTTTCATAAATTAATTACTTTTAGGAAATCAGAAGATTTTCATTATATATCATCAAAATCAAAATATTATTGATTAGGTAATTGCTATATATTTAGATTTCAGTGAGTAAAATATATAAATTGTTTTAATTACTGTGACAGTTTGAAATTCTTTTATGAATCCCAAAATGTTCTTAAACTAATCTATTCCTGTGGGAATGATTGCATTAGATTCACTTTAGGTAGCTCGATTAGACTGCTTTTAACTATGTCAGAGAGGTGTGACTCAGGTTGAGTCTCTGCCAACACAGAGACAGAAACACAGGAAAAAGGACCTGCCATTTTTTATCCTGCTATTTGAAAGAGAGGACTGCAGGAAAACAGAGAAGGACTGAGACTGAGGGAGGAGGCCTGGAAAGAGACAAGCCTTATGCCTGCTTACCCACAGCTGAGCTCTGGGAGAAGGTGGATTCTAGAGGGGAAGGCAGCTACGTGGGCAGAGATCAGCGGCCATCTTGCTTCACCACTTGGCAGGACCTCTGAGAAAGCACCTCTGGTGATGCCTTAATTTGGACATTTCATGGCCTCCAAACTGTAAGCTTTTATCCCAAATAAATCTCCTTTATAAAAGCCAACACATTTGTGTTACTTTGCATCAGCAGCCCTTTGACAAACTAAAACAATTATTGACTCATTTTATCATGTCTTCATTCATTCATTCAGTCACTCAGTTAAGTAATATATTTGTCTTTTTTAGTATGTGGGTGTGTTTAGTACCCATAATACATTTAATAAATATAATACAGTAACATGTAAAATCTAAATCAATAAAAATTGCACTGCTTAAATGAAGAGGATACCATCTGCTATTCAAAGCCTAAGAGAATAAACTTTTATTTGGTTCAGTTAAAACACAAACTAGTAAGTTTTGTACTTAATGATTAAGTGAAACAAAGATTTTTTGGGAATGATAGTTATTTCTAAATAATCAAAATATATTGAAGAATACTTAGTTTTAAAATACTTTTTGAAACAAGTTACCAAATATTTATTGATCTTGCATGGAATAATTTTATGGGCATATATGTTGAAAGAAAACTATTATGTGAATATGAAATTGTAAAGATCTGTTCAAATTTAAATAGCTGAAATTGTTTTAAATATAGATAGGTGGATAGATAGACATAAATTACAGATAGGGAGAAGAATAAAAATGAGGAAATTGTCAACTGAAATCACCATGAAAAACAGTGAAATAATCTGTTGGGAATGACTTACATTTTATAATTCTGAACAACAAAAGTGATGGGATATTTGCTGAAATACATGATTACTAACTGCCAAACTCAAAGAACTCTACTATTTTTGTCAGAAAATAAAACGGACAAATCCAACTCAATATGAGGCACAAAATGAAAAGACCAGGAACCTTGGAATAAATTAAAGATTTCTGCCATAAGCTATATTTTTATGGACTTTGGGCCTTTTATCTTTAATGTAAACTATCTCTGAACCATCATGTTTGCTTATAAAATATGATTCAATGACATGAAATCAGAGCTATACTGCAAAATATGGCAGCTTAATCACTAACCCCACCTTCCCTAATTCTCAGTAAAATAATGGGTAGGTAAGCAACACTTTGAAATTCCTAGTCAACTCTTGTGTTTCAAAAAAGGGATTCTTCTTGTTTCAAGAATAAAGAGTCTCCTTATTTCTCTGATTTTCTTGCTGTTGTTGCTTTTTTGTTCTTTTGTTTTTCCTTTTTTTGAAGTCTCTTGATGTGCTTCATATTAACCTTAAATTGTGTAATTGCTGTCATAGCTGATATTTTCTCTACTTTTGTTTCTACAGTCCACCACTGTAATTTTCCATCTTTAGTATTTCTTTTGAGATTGTGAAGCATAGGAACATGTCTCTATGGTATGCACCTTTGTGGCTGCTATCTTTTTGGGTACAGGCGTTCTCTATTCCTGCTGACTGATGTTAGTCCTTAGGGAACAGTTATATATCAATAATCCAATATCCCATATTCAGCATGCTTTTCTGGAGCAGTCATCCCTGTCTCTGCTGTTTACTTCAACTGAAGCCTGGGCAGGGATAGGCCCAAGCAGGTATCAAACAGCTGGTGCTACTGAGGATGGTACTCTGCCAAACCCTGACATTACACTTAGTCCCAATTCTCTTCCCAGATTGTACTACAGCTAGTAGAACGAACTTATTGTTTCCCCATGTACACCAGAAGTCATCTTTGCATGTTCTAGCATACTGTTTTATTTTTAATAAGTTATCACCTGCATTTATATTTCAGCAATTGCTCTCAGCTCCTGGGTTCCTTAGTGTTTCTTTTTTATGACTGCACATTCATTTACTTGATACAAATTTTCTATTCTTTCATGAGAGATAAGCTTAATATATGAGCTTCAATGAATTTTTAGTAAGCCATCATAAAGTCAGATTTCTTATGTATTTAAATACAAAAATATTTTAAACAGCAAAAAAGAAAAAAAATAGGAGGATAATTATATAAATCTGATGTTGAGATTTTCTTAATCAAGAGAAATTTTGGAAGAACAAATCTGATGTTGAGATTTTCTTAATCAAGAGAAATTTGGAAATAACATCAGAGAATAATTAATAGAAATAAATGGATAATGTCTAAAATAAATTAACCAAATAAAAAATATATTGGCATATTATCTAGAAACGTGGCTTTAAACACGTTAATATCTGCTAGATAGCTTTGAAGAAACGTTCTCATTGACTTGGAGTTAAGATATGACAAGGGGTAGGGTAGGGACTTTTTCCTTATCCTCTGAAAATTGTAATAATTCTAAGCTCTGAAATTTGTCATAGTATTTGAATTTATATCAAATTAAAGAATTATTAAAATAATCCATTAAAATTTAAAGTTATAAATTAAGACAAATAATATTAGGAGATATTATAAAATACCGTAAAATTACGATTGTGAAAAATACTGTAAAAAATAAGAAGAGCAAGCAAAGAGGGAATGAAAGAGAAGTAATAACCAATTTGTAATATCAAACAAGTGTTTCATTGGTGGTTATCAGGTTAGCAGAAATTTTCTAGGAAAAGAGGAAAAAGATTACTGCATTCCAGGTAAAACTGATGATGTGAAAATAAGAAGGACACATTTGAGAAACTGAAAGAGGTGTAATAAACACAAGTACTGGATTTTTTTTGCATGAGTTAGTGAATCACTGATCTAGGAAAATGACTATTTGGAGCTCTAGGTTAATTAGAAAGAATCTTCTACATGTTTTAGAGACAGTATACATTGGAAGTTTGTTAAAGCAGCTATTAATGACCTAACCAAAACAGAGTTCTTTTCCTCATGCTGTCCCTCCTAGGGGTTGAAGTGAACATATGAGCAAAAATCTATTGGCTATGTTGGTGATAATGGATGAAAGGGAAAACATAGACTAGTCTTCAAAAAAGGAAAAAGGGGCATTTCTTGTCTGATTTAGGAAGAGCAAAGGTCAAAAGAGTGCCAAGAAGAAATCAGACACTGAGGGGAAAGCACAATTTAGATCAGATGATTTCATTTAATTCTTCTTGCTGAAGCAGACTGATATAGTGGTTTTTATTCAACTAACTGCATTATTAAGGACATATTTTACAGGTGTAAAGAGTTTTTTTGTTTACAATCTAATCATTGTTTGACTATGAACACTTTAATCTTCTAGTGCTGCCCCCTCATATTTTGACAACTAGGTGTGATTTGGTAGAAAATTTTAAGTCTAAACTTAATGTCAAAACTTTAGTAAGTCTAGAAGGGAATGCAATAGAAAAAACAAAATCACTGAAAGCTTATGGGAAAAAAATTGCTATACATAAAACAATGCCAGGTATGTGTTTATCAAATAAAATAAATATGTTTCTCCTTGAATATAAAGAATGAAAAATGAAAATGTGAATTGAATGCATTCTAAAAATTTTCCACTCTGAATAGAATTTTAACTGCTGCTTAAAATATTCAATAGTTTACAAAAGCCAGTAGATGTCTCTCCTGCTCTATTTTTTTTTTTTTTTAATAAAATAACCTCAAAAACTATTGG
This sequence comes from Cabassous unicinctus, assembly GCA_029593785.1. Classification (NCBI taxonomy): domain Eukaryota; kingdom Metazoa; phylum Chordata; class Mammalia; order Cingulata; family Chlamyphoridae; genus Cabassous; species Cabassous unicinctus. The sequence continues at coordinate 11,320 of JAQZBX010020310.1, forward strand.
ATGCATAAAGGGGCAACAGAATAATGGTCAGAGAAGTAAAATGGCATCTTTTTATTCAGAGTTTCTTTTTTCATAAGAAGAAAGGGCATGTTTTTAATATTTGTGAATATTAATATGATATTTAACAACCAATATACTATATATTCAATAGAATGTAAATTTAGACAATCCTTGAATTGTGTAATGCATATGGAGATCTACAGTTTTCCATTTGTAACCATGTTACTTCCATTAAAATTAATGGATATTCATATGAATTTGCAGTAAATTTGGGAATCATTAGAAAAGACTTGTGATCCATGCATACATTCTTTAAGATTCCTGTCATATTTAATAAGGGTCATCACATTTCACAGATCTATGACCTTGTTAATTTCCTTAATTTCCTTTTATTCCTAAATGCCTAGGTTGACTAAATCACCTATCAAAGTAAACAGACACAATCACTTCCATAAAATTGCAAACATTAGTTAGATTATGAAAAAAGATCTGTTTTCAAGTGGAAGTATTTTGATTACCCAATCAGCTACTTAATGTGTGCACTTGATTCCGAATTTTATCACTAGGCCTTAACACTACATAGACTTGAAGATGCAGAGCAACGCAGTGACACAGTGAATCCCAATTATTTGGCCAAAAAGTAAAATTGAATTAACTATGTTATGGATAATGTAAATAGTGAAAAATGTGGATCTGTATTTAGAACAAAATCACTGCTTCTTATTCACCAGAAAAGAATTCTTCTTTGGAGTTTTGTACATGGCAGTACTAAAGTTTAAATAAGTATGATAGTTTTTCAGTATGGTTATAGGTCAATGGATAAAAAGATCTTACTAAATCTTGGGTATGAATGTAAATTTTGAAGAATGCCAGAAAACTTCTTAATTGATAGGAATTGACCTTTTTTCCCCCAGATCTAAACATAAAAAACATTATTTATTAGGCTATGAAGATAATGACAAGTTCCCACAATGGTAATTTAAATCTGTGTGTTTTTAGCTATGGCTAAAGGAGGAACCATTAACATTGGTCTTTAATCCTATAGTTTCATAAACAGGAAGAAAACCATGGAGATGGATCTGCTCAACTCAACACCATAAGAGAGTCAGTGGAAGACAGGAAAAAACCTTGTGTCTTCACTCAGGCCTGGGCATTTCCTAGCTGTGCTGCATTGGTAAAGCCTTGGTCATTGTGAAGTTCAGATTTCTCACTAGCAAAATGTAAGTAGCATTTAATTTATGTTTTATAATAACATATAATAGATAGTGAATAATATAAAATAACATAATGAGATAGTGAAAAAGGTTTGTCACAGTGAATAATACACTGAACATACTGTTAAATATAATTGACATACCTCCAACATCATTATCATCTCCATAATTACTGTCATTAGTACTAGAAAAATATCAGACACAGTGCATTAATGATAATTGATTTCTTTATATATAAAGTTGAAAGTAAGATATTGCAACGAATTTGAGAAGATGATATTACCTATAATTCTTCTAATATGTAAACATCTTATAGTTCAGATTTCCAAGTCATAATATTGAAAATATCAAATTACTGCAAAGGACAAAACAGAAAGTGAATGTAATCTACTAAGAAATCATAATAGGTATTGATTGAAATCACTGAATTACGTCAAAAATAATACAGTCAAATCTAAAATGATTATCATAAGGTTATAACTTTAGTGTGCAATTTCCCTTAGATATAATTGTTTAAAATGATCTATTTGGAAATAAAATGATACAATAAATTTAATTTGGAACATTGAAATCTATATAAGAATCTCAATTTGAAAAATGAGATCTTGGAAAATATTTCCTCTCCTTTATAAAGTTGAAGATAATATGTATTGGAATCTGTAAAGTAGGGGTAGTAAATAAAAATAATAATCCAAGCGAATTTTTTACAATTGAAATTAGTAAATATTTACGTATTCTGCTCTTATCATATCTTGTAATTATAAACCTTTTCAGCTTAAATGATATTTTCAAAAGCACAATTTTTGCTCTTGGTGTCTGAAAATAAACATAGAGTTGGGCTATTTACCATCTAATCCTGAGTACTTAAGACTGAGATAATACTTATCAAATATTTCTTATAAAGGAATCTATTTCACACATTTTGAACTGCTAAGTTTCTAAAATAAGCCACTTGTGTTCTTATATTTTTATGGACATTGATATTTAAAAAGGAAAGTTACTTGTATTATTCAGCCAAAGGGGTGCTGATGCAAAATACCAGAAATCAGTTGGTTTTTATAAAGGGTATTTATTTGGGGTAGAAGTCCACAGTTGCCAGGATATAAAGCGTAAGTTTCTTCCCTCACCAAAGTCCATTGCCACGTGTTGGAGCAAGACAGCTGCCGACATTTGCCAGGGTTCAGGCTTCTTGGGTTCCTCTCTTCCTGGGGCTGCTTTTCTCTCCAGGCTTAGCTCCTCTGTTTCCTCCACAAGGTCAGCTGTAGACTATGAGGCTCTCTAGGCTTTGCTTGTCTCCACAAGGCCAGCTGTGAACTCTCAGGCTAATGGCTCGTCTCTATCCTGGGGCCTTCTCTCCTTCCTCACCAGAACTCCAACATCAAAACTGCTTCAATTCTGTTCTGTGCTATACCTTTTATATTTGATTCCCTACCCACCAAGGGGTGGGGCTCAACGCCCTACTGACATGGCCCAGTCAATGCCCTAATCATAACTTAATCATGCCCAGATTAACAGACCAGTTTACAAGCATAATCCAATATCTATTTTTGGAATTCATAATTACATCAAACTGCCAAACTGCTACAGTACTTTAATGATATAATTTCTCAAAAAACTCTTGATTGTAACTACAAATGATATATGAATAGTAAGAATACATAGTAGGACATTTTGCATTGTAATACTGGAGCAATTATATGAAAGAGTATTAATATTATATAAAATAACCCCAAACTCATAACAACACTTCATCATTAGGGACACCTTGACACACTCTTGTTTGGGTACTTGGTATAGAGAAGTGGGAGAATAATAACTGAAGTATGATTGTCCCAATCATTTTAGGAGGTAAATAAGGTTGTAATAATATTAGAAGGAAAAATATCTATTCTAATGTATATTTGTGGAAAAACTGGAAGAAATTGTTGATTTCTATTTAACAGGCACAACCTGAAGGGACACTATAAAAAAGAGGCCATTTTTTCCCTTCCTATCTCTTTCCAAAAGCTCTGCTGACTTGTTTTTCCAGTCTCTTGCTACATTGCAAATCATTTTTCTCATTAGTAGCCTTCATAGCCTCAAATTCAAATATTAAAATTTTCATTCAAACTAATATTGGAACTCTAAGTTCTTATCCAATGTAAAGCTTCTCCTCTATCCTTATCACTCCCTTCTTTGTTTTTCCCTAATCATTGATGTGCCTCCCCTGAAGCCACCTATATACCACCATTATGCTCAGGTTCTAGATCCATTTTAGTGATAGTAGAGAAGACAGAATATACAAGAAGAGAGAAGAGCCTCATTTACTTGGATGGTGCTACTTTATAGCTTTTCCTTGGCTCTTGAAAGCTTTGCCATGTAGTGGCATTCAAATGCCAATTTCTATGCAGGAATACCGTAGTGGGGACTTTTGCACCTCACCAAGCCCTGGGTGTAGGAAGTACACCTTCCAGGTGACCACTTGTGACCACTTTTCAGATCCTGATTCCAGGATTATTCCTCTGGGTCTCCCTCATGTGAGAGTTCCTTTTGTCTAGAGCCCTATCAAGATGACTTGAGCATATCTTTACTAGAAAATTTCTCTGTATGAATCACTGTGTCCATTTTCCCAGGTGACAGTGTGTTATCTTAATAGATGGATTCACCTCCTACTCTTTTAATTGAATAACAATTTAAATCCATTTCTCCTTTTCTAATTTGAGTTTTCTTCACAAACAAGTGTGATTATATTGGGTCTCCTTTGCCAATATCTCTCTAAAATCTACTAATATATTAATAGTATTAATGGCAACAACATGATGTCTTTTTCAAAGAGTAAGAACTAACTTAAAACAATGAATAGACACATGCTCTTCCTGAAAGAAAAGACTGGCTGTGTGACTGTGTTAATACTTCAAATGGTAAAAGTATTGTTTGATGCAACCCCAACGGACAGGTTAAATGGATATTTTGGTATTATTTTAGATACTGATAAAAATGTTCCAAATAATCATCTGGAGGAAATGAGAGAAGAAAATGTCTTTAAAACAAATGATAACATAAATAAAAACTAGTTACATTTTATATTTAAAATTAACAATGTTAAAATATATCATTTGGAATATTAATCCACATATATTATTTTCCTTTAAAGAAATAGTTGTAATCTTAAACTGGAATAGCTATTCATAAAATAGAGGGCACTGTACATAAAAACCTAAGTATTATGCAAAGGAAGGGGTTGTGCAGAATTGTTTAGTTTATTTTTTATTTTGTTTTTAAATAAAACCAGTTTTTTTCCTAAATTCACACTGATGCTGTCAGTGTGAAAACATTTTATTAACCTGATATCATTGTCTAATTAGTTTCAGAAAGAAGCTAAATTTTAATTATGCTAAAAATGTAAGTAATTGAATTTGAAGCTTTACAAAACATTATTACCTCCAAATTAAAATTACAGCTGAATACCACGTAGAAAAAAAGGCATATTAAACATAAACTGGAAGTTTACTTGTGAAATTCAATTTGGAAAATGACTCCAAGGAAGAGAACAGGGAATGGAACTGAGGAGGTGGTCCAAAGCTCTTCATCAATAAAATTTCAATATATTAATTAGTATCCTGAATATACTTTGGTAAAATATTATTTTCTCATCATTATTGGTTGATGCATGTATGGCTGTTATATTATTATTATATTTTCAATTCTGATTTAAAATTTAAATTACTCACAATTTTGGTAGGCTGAATAATGGCTCCCAAAGAAGCCCATGTCCTCATCTGCAGAACCTGTAGAAACGTTATCTTACATGGCAAAAGGGGCTTTGCAGATGTGATTGAGTTAAGGCTCTTGAGATGAGGAAATTATGCTGCATTAGCCAGGTGGACCCAATATAATTAAATTATTCTTATAAGAGTAAGACATGAAAGTAAGAATTAGAGAAGGCAAAATGGTGATGGAAGGAGAGGTCAGAGTGATGCAGGGCCTTTAGCCAATGAATGTATGCAGTCTCTAGAAGCTGAAAAAGGCAAGAAAATAGATCAGATTCTCCCCCAGAGTCTCTGGCAGGCATGCAGCCCTGCCAATCCATTTAAGTAGAGGTCAATAGACCTCTATTACTATGAGATAAATTTGCCTTGCTATAAACCCACAATTTTGTGATAATTTGTTGCAGTAGCAATAGGTAAATAATATAAAAATATATGTAAATGTTTACACACAAATATAAATATAAACACACTGGAAATAAATTGCTTGTGTATGGATGCACATAACACATTCAAAAGAATTGGTCGAGTTGAGTGACTTCATTTGTTTGTGATTGTGTTTGAGTGTGTTTGTGTGTATGCTTTATTATTAAGATAATCAACTGCAACTTCAGGCTTTCTCTCAATCTGGCATCCTATCATCTGATCTCCTAGCATTAAGGTCCCTATACATAGAAGAAGGAAAAGATAAAGGGGAAGGAGGGGAAGGGGAAGGGAGAGCAGAGGAGGAAGCAAAACAAACTGCATAATCCATAATTTGCTGAATATTCATAGACCTGTTAAATGTGAAGTTGTTTAAATAGCTGGGCAACACTCATAATGTATAAATAGCTGCTTGTCAGCGCCTTATCCAATTGCATAGATAGGAAGTATAAACTGAGGAAATCATAGAGCATTGGATTTGAAATTGGGGTGAGCAATCACATAATGAGAAATAAAGAGGAGACTATGTATACAATAAACTTGATTGACTTCATACTTTCCCTTGGGCTAGTCATATTTGCTTCAATTGGTCCACAACAAATAGATGTTTCTAATCAAAGTTGTTGTTTGTTTTTTTTCATTCAACTGCAAAGCAGAATTCTGCTTCATTAGAATTACGAAGTTTTTTTTTTTTAATTCCACTGACTTACTTCAAAAGGAAATTGTCTCCTGAGAACACGCTAATTGAAGCGTCACTACCAGTTCTTATTTGAAAACTTTCTATGCCCCACGATATTGGTATGTGGGTATGAGTAGATTTGGCATTTTCTCAATAAGTCCCTTTTAATCTTTAAGTAAGAGGAGATGAGCCATATAATATTGAAAGTATTTGAAGGATTCCACTTTTATTTTATTGTTTTCCCTTTATTTATATATTTCTTTTTTCATCACTAGTTTCAATAGCTCATCAAAAGATACTAGTGGTTTTCCTTGACTTTTTTAAACATTTCATAAAAAGACTAATGTTAAGCTTTTTGAATTAGAGAATGAATGATCATGAAGGCTTTACTTTATAAAGAAGACATTAAGTCCCTTTAATATCTACAGGAACAAAGGAGATTTGATTTATGGGATTTGGACAACTCACAAAGGTTTGGATAAAATTGGAGGAGCAAACAGGGTAGTTAAGGAACTTGAAAAATATCATGAATGGATAATTTGAAATCCTACTCTTATTTATCATGTACAAGAGAAAATTCTGAAAAAAAAATAGATATATTTGATGATTGCCATATGGAAGGAATAAAAAGGACTCTATAGCCATAATTAGTATAAAATTAAAATTACCTGGAGATGGAGTTTCATAGAGTGAGAACTCTTCAAAGAGCATACATTTAAACTCAGAGTTCATGCATTGTAGAGATTTGGAGTAATTTAAATGTATAGTTGATATCTCTTCCCAGAAATGTTATGGTAAAAACACAATTATAAAGTTTTCAGTGACATTGTCTTAACTGGTAACCAAATAAGAAACTTCACTCTTACCCTTTAATCTGTCTATCCCTTCACAGCTGAAGTCAGTATATCAAAGAAACATTCTGATTTTATTTTCTAAAATATACCTGTGTTCTATATCCTCCTACAACACTCATTTCTTATGTACAAGACTATAGTAGCTAATTTTCACAGCCTCCAGTCTTGTCCATTCTTGCAATTATTTTCCAATAATAAGCTGGCTAAAATTAGCTACCATGTACCCTTTGGCCACATCATATTCCTATTAATACACATTGCTTTGTTTGAAAAAACTTCTCTGACTTTGTCGCCTGTCTACATCTCTAAAGATAAATTAGCAACACATCCTATTATTCATAATATAAAATTAAGAATTTTTTTATTTCCTTCTTCTACTGTGGTGTTACACACCACCTAGTCCCCCATTCCTTTGCTCATTCACTTCTTCCTTCTTCCTTGGATACTCTTTTTATTGTTTGTTCACAGCTATTCAGCTTCTTTATGCTGAGTTCAGATTCCAACTTCAACTAAGGCATTACATGCTACAGTTAGGTTTTGCTTATGATACCTGGCTCTATTGTTCCTTTCATATATGGTATCCAAAATCTGGTTAACCACTTTCTATAGGAGCTATTGTAATATTAAAGTTATTTCACTTCCCTTTCCTTCAGGATAAAACTCTTCTAATAATGTTAAAAAAAAACTGAAATGACATCAGATAGTATAACTATGTATTTACAATAAACTTAATCAGTTTTTCCTCAGCCATAATTCACAATAATTCACATAATTCACAAGAAGCATATCAGTTTTATCACAAATACCATATCAGTTTTATCACAAATACCAAAAAATGGGTTGGCTTCTACAGTGGAAATTTATTGGTTCACAGTTTTGAGGCTGGGAGAAGTACAAAATCAAAGTGCCTGCAAGGTGATGCTTTTTCCCCAAAGGCTGTAAGGTTCTGGTGCTCACTTACTGGCTAGTTTGGGAGTCCTTGGCTGCTTGCAGCTTGCCTCATCACCTCACAGGGCCACATCCTCTCCTTTCTCTTCTGGATTCTGTTGACTTCCTGCTAACAACCCCACGGCCAACCCTGCCTCCACCCCCAGCCGCCAGTCCTGCCTGCCTCCTGGCTGTCTCTTACTGTGTAAATTTCTTCTGCTTATAAAGGACTCCAGCAACCTGGGTAAAGACCGAAACTCATTCATTTGTGCCGCACCTAAACTAAAAGTAACATTTTCAAGAGATCCTAAATACAATGGGTTTACAAACACAGGAAAGAGTATTTAATATAAGAATATGTCTGTTTCAGGGTACCTGATTCAATCTACCATAAGTAGTAAGTTTGAAAACACAAAACATAAAAGGTTGAAATCAACCAAGGCAGGGACATTGCAGCATATATATGATTGAAGGACATAAGAATCCTGGTTAAAAAATAATAATAGTCCTAGTAAAAATAATGACTATGAGATCAGTGAGAATAAACTCCCAATTTCTTACTATTGTCTACAAGGGTATAAGTGACCTGCACCCCTTCCACTCTTCTCTGATCTCCACTCTACTCTGATCTCTTTACTTATCGTTCTGAAACTCTTTCTGTCTATCTCATCTACACTGACTTCCTCAGTTTTTTTCAATCTGACAAACACATTCTCACCTCAGGAATTTTGCACCTGCTGTTCCTTCTGCTTGCAATCCCGTTTCCCCGGTTATCTACAAGTCTTGCTACCTCATTCCTGCTCAAATGTGACTATATAAAAAAAAAAAAAGCTTTCCTTCCTGTCAAAAATAATAGATTCTTGACAATTTCTTTGTTCTTAAAGCTCTTTTATTCATCTTCTGATCATTATTATCAACTCAAAATATATTAATTTTGTTTCTTTTTTTTAACTCTCTTTCCCCTCACTACAACATAAGATCCAGGAAGACAAGGACTTTATTTATTTCATTAATAGCTATATATCCAGGATCCTAAAACTATGCTTTCATTTGGTGGGTTCTCGGTATATAGTCATTGGATAAATACATAAATGAATAAATGAATGAACATGAAAATGAAAATTTTATATAGGAAAATAGTACAGTGAGTTACAGAATTAGGAATACTAGATAAGACTAAAGAAAGGATTTCCAAAATATCAGGAGTGAGTGAGCTAGAAATGTAATATCTGTAATTCAAGAATGAGATTTCTGAATTTAAAATTTTAGAAGCGTTCTTATTTAGTCATTAGTTTCAAATTTTATCAAAGTTAGTAAGAATCAATTATGCTTCAGACACTGAGGGTACAACATTAAATAATGCAAACTAGACAGTTACACTTAAAATCATAGTTTGCATTCTGAACATCATACCTCAAGATAAGAGTTTAACTTAAATAACATCATCAATATATGCTATACTCTTACTTTTATAAGCATCTAACTTACCTAGTATCTCAAAACACAATCCCGGAAAACGTTACATTGAAGTTATTACTAATTCTTGTTATTTTTCTTTAATATAACTAATACTAAACCATCTTCATTGATACAGGTATAACTTTAATTCAGATATTATTTCTCACTGAAACTACAGAGAAAATTTCCTTACTGGTTGTTCTACTGTAGATAAATTACACATTCTAATCTTTATAAACTTAAAATATGTTTAATTTATCACCGTCAGTCATAGACATTTGTTGTTTCCCCATGCTACGCAGGATAATATTTAATTCCATTTATATGTCATAAAAGGCACTCCATACCTTACCTCTACCTTCTTTCCACTCTTTTGTTTTTTAATGTGCCATATATCATACCTTCAATTGCAATCATATGAAGTATGTGAGTTTCCCAGTTTTAAATATATATATATAATATTATATTTAAAGAAGAGATATCTTCATATTCATTACTTAGGCAATTTTCAATTTTTTTCTACAAATGCATAAACACTATACATATTCTCTGACTGCATCTTTGGTGGCTTCCCATATGTTTGATATATAGTGGTCCCATTGATATTAATCCCTAAATAATAAGTAATCAGTACTACCCTATTAGAGCAAAGATCATCAAAACTTTTCTTTCTTTCTTTTTTTACCAGTTCAAGGGAGTAAAATGAATATTCAGGCACTTTTTCCTTCCTAAATTACTTTGAAAAAATATATATACAGATGCATTTAAATCAGGTACTGGTATAATACTGATAAAAATATAAGTATCTATAAGAAATGCCACCTGCAGATTAGGCATTTGAGGGAATTCTGAAAGATAGAAAACAAATAGCATCTGATTACGACACATAACAAATTTTTTTAAAAAATGATGAACGAAGGTAAGATAAAGGAAAATTGTAATCCTAAATAAGTGCAATGTAGAAAACTAATATTCTCAGAAGCCTCCTATGAAAACTCAGAGCTCTGAGTCTACAATAACTAGGGACAACAGGGAGACAATACACTAATAAATTACCTAGCCCTGTTATAAATATTCAGAGCAGCTTAATGTGATCTTTATTTCTCATTCAGAGATAATTTCTTCTGTAAACAAAATGGTTGTAAATAGGCAGAGCTGACTCTAGGGTTCATAGAAATAAACACAGTATGTCAATAAGTGGGCTTCCTTTACAAAATGCGCTCAAACAGCATTTAGTAAAACTCAGACACTGAAGCTTGTCAAGCTAAGATTATTTCCTTCTTGGGCAGGATACTTTTCTCTTTTAAGTAATTAGTTTAAAACAGTTTATGCCCATATGTAGAATTATGGAATTTTTTAGGCAGTTCTGGGCATTGAACCTGTGACCTCCTACATGTGAAGCAGGTGCTCAACCACTGAGCTACACCCACTCCCAAATTAGGCTTTTTATCAGGCTCCTTTCACATTTACTATCCTGCCTATAGCTCACACTTGGAGGAGCTCTTTCCCTTGGAATTGATAAAATTGTCCCTATTTCCTTTACTATTATATAAACTATTGTGATTCTGATAAAACTTCCCCCCCATAACCCACATATCTATATAGTATAGGTTATGAATACAGACACAAAATTCCCAAATAAAATATTTGTAAGGGTATTAAAAGGAAATATCATCCTTTATGACTTAATACTTAATGACAAAGTGGTGCAATGTTAAGAAATATTCATATGAAATCAATTTTTCTATAGATTATATTGATAGGTCCTAACCATAAACATTTTGTCATTGGGCTTTATTATTTTAACCTTTAAATTATGAAATTATTTCAAACTCAAAAAAGAATTTGTTAGACTAATACAAAAAACACACAAATATGTTCTTCACCTATATTCTTTTATTGTTAACATTTTACCACATTTTCTTTACCATGTTTTCTCTTTCTCTTGATGATGGTACATAGATAGATGGGTATATAGAAGAAGGGGAAGAGAAGAGAGAATGTTTTTGTTTTCTGTCTGAACCAATTGTTTTTTTTTTCTTTCTGAACCAGAGGTGAGTTACAGTCATGCTGTCATGATGACCTCTTATCCCTAAACACTTCAGTCAGTGAGTATTCCATATAAACAAGACACGATCCTCCCATGGGGAAATAATATTTTCTATAGATAGCCTGAATATTATCTACCATCCCTCATGCTTTTCTGCAATGTTATCTTGTCATCCTTCATCAAAAGTTGGCATGACTTCCCCTCACCGTGAATATATACCGAACCTATTGACTCAACCAATAGAATGGGGAAGAAATGGCATTCTGGAATTTAAGAGGTGAAAGCATAGAAGCCAGCTGTTGGGATCCTCTTCTAAGAACTCTGGCACAAGCCATAGGAAGTGACCACATGTAGACGCAGTGGTCAATAGCCCCAGCAGATCATCCATATTAACTGCCACCCATGTGAGCCATTATGGGCCCCTGTCCACTCTAGTATAAATAGTTGCAGCCCCTGTTATATGGCTTCAATCCCGTGAGAAACCCCCACCTGAGTCCAGTAACTCATAGAGCCATGAGAGATACTTTCAAATATTTTTGTTTTATTTTGTTTGTTTTGATGCCAAAGTTGTAGGGTGGGTTACATTTTTGTTGTTTATTTTTATTTTTATAGCTAAAACATACATTCTTCAAAGTCAAGGCTCTTGCCTCTTAAACTTTTTTGTTTATCCCAGATAACTTACAGTGGTTTGCTTGCTAGACACTTAGCAAAGGATGCTACAGCTGATTTATTAGCTTTGCTAGAGTGTATTTCCTGAGGCAGAAGAGAACAACGTCTAGTTATACTTTCAGCCTATTTTTGACCTCACTCTTGTTGCTGAATCCCTCTACTAATAGTGCAGAGAGGCCAGTGAACAGGGAAAATGGAGATAGCGGCGTTTAAAAATACATGTCACTGTTCACTTGCCTTTTTTTTTTTTCCTTCTTTCCTTAGTTCTCAGTGGGGAGAGGGGGAGAGGAAATGCAAAAATGGAAAATAGTGGTTAAATGCATCCTAGTCCTAGTTTTTTCAAGTCCATTTGACCTTGACAAAATTTAGCCACTTAAAATCTATAAACTTATTTCCTGTCTATGAATTTATAAGTAGCTGGTACATTTCAGCTTTAAAATCCAGTGAGACAAAAATTGTCCAAAATACTCTCTTTCATCTTTGAGTGAGATTGAGATATCAGCAATCACAAGGAACACAGCTTCATCAGGGATTTTGAGATTCAGAAAAGAAGTTGACATGTCAGTCACAGGCAACAGGCAAAGCCAGTGGCAGTATTTGAGGACTTAAGGACTGTATGCTATCTGTGAGGTTCATATAAAGCAGATAAATCCTTAATAAAACTCTTTCTCACAGCTTACAATCCAATTTCCTGGTGGCCAATTTTTAACAAATTTCCTAAATTGCTCTATGTAAGAGAATTTCATCATGTTAATATTCCTGAAGGACTTGATACGAAATTTTCTTAATGTTTCTCATGTAAATAATTAATACAAATCTCTATTTTTTCAAATTTTATAATTTAATATAAAATCAGTGCAAAGTATATTTTAAAGGAACCATCTTCCCCCCAAAATTCCCAACCAGTGAATAACTTAGTGGTTTCAAATATTTATAACCTGTAAGTAATATGAGGTATAATTTTGCTCTCTCCTTGTCTTCAAAGCAAGTGCTTTATCTAGTTTACATGAATTTCTGTATCATGCACTAGATATAGAAATTTACATTATTTGCAAAATTCCCTAGGAAAGCATATTTCTCCAATATTTATTTTGTTTACTATTAGGATATGTTTAAAATGTTAGTGTAAATTTTACAATATAGAAAAGAAGAAACATACAAAAGTGAAAATGTCACTTATGTTGAATTATTTTAAAATGAGTGGTTTATTGTGTGCACTATGATGGCTTCATTAGAAAATGCTGATACTTAAAGGGATGAAGTGAAAATATTCCAGAATATACCATATGGTCTTAGGAAGAAAACATGTAGTTGAAAAAATATTTAATTTCTTTTTGAATAAAGAATAAGAAGATTTTATTCTGTTCTGTCAAATACTCCTGTGGCAGTTTGGTATTGTTTATGAATTACATTGGATTGTGTTTTTAAACTGGTCTGTTCCTCTGGGCATATTAGATTGTATTAAATTCAAGGGTTTCACTTTTACTTGATTAAAATATGATTAGGGCTTTGACTCAGCCACATAAGTAGGACGTTGAGACCCCGACCCCTTGGTGGGCAGGGACTTACAGAGAAAACAACAGGGCAGAGGAGAGAGTTTTAGCTTTTGATGCTGGATCCCCGGGAAGTAAATGCACAGGAGAAGAACACAGAGGAATAGAGACAGTTCCATATACACAGCAGAGGCCCCCGGAAGAGAGATGAGCCTGATAGCCTACAGTTGCAGCTGAGCCCAGAGAGGAATGAGCTCCAGGGAGAGAAAGGAGCCCTCTGGCCTACAGCTGAGATTAGAAGAAGCTGGGACCCTGGAGACTTAGGAGAAAGAGGAAGGCTGAATACTCACAGAGACTGGTAGCCATCTTGCTCCAACACATGACAACAGACTTTTGTGAGGGAAGTATTACTCTTTTCTCTTTTATGGCCTTATGACTGCAAGCTTTTACCCCAAATAAATACCCTTTATAAAAGCCAAGATAGTTCTGGTAGTTTGCATCAGAACCCCTTTGGCTGACTAAAGCAACTCAATGATCTCATTCCTGGAATACTGGCTCCCTTTATTGTATTGACCTCTCATCTCACTGGTGCAGAGTTGGGAACTAAACTACAGCCAGTTCTTAGATTTGAAGTTGATCCTTAGCATCACAATAGTTTTGAAGGAAGACTTCAACATGGTTTTCTCCATTGGCAGATGCCAATTTTGTGATGCTGTTTTTACATAAAATATTTCTTTAAAATTGCATTTCATTTGAAATATTCAGAAATCAGCAAAGATTAATAAGCCAGTTAGTATGCTAATAACATTATTTAAAAAACAGCTGAATAAGGTTGGTGAACTAGAGCTGTATACACTCTGAGTGGTTTTCCTCTTTTTTATGTTTTTTTTTTTTAAACTTATCTTTGTGATTCCAATTCAGAAGCCAAGATTCAGAGAGGGATTATAAAACATGTGCATAATTTTATAGGCAATAAGAACAGGGATTTCAACCTATGTGTGACTCTTTAAACTATGATCTTTGAACAAATCATGCAAAATCATAAATTACCCCATATTTTCTTTGTTTCATTGTGCTGTCACAAAACTCATCTCTCCTGTCTGTATTTGTAGTTGCCCCCTGCAGTTTACCTGAGGTGGTAGGATGAATAATGGGTATCCAAAGATATCAGGTCCTAATTCCTGGAAACTGTAAATGTTACCTATTTGGATTAAGGATTTTTGAGATGTGACTCAGGATCTTGAGATAAGGAGATTATCCTGAATTATCAGCTGGGACCCTAAATGCCATCACAAATGACCTTGTCAGAGAGAGGCAGAGGGAAATTAGACACACAGAGGAGAAGATGGAAGCATAGATGGAGCCATGTGGCCACAAGGCCATATATGCTGGATGCCAACAGAAGGTGGAAAAGGCAAGGAACACATTTTCCCCTGGAGCATACCGAGGGAGCACAGTCCTGCTGACACCTTGACTTCAAAATGCTGGTCTCCAGCATTGTGAGAGAATACATTTCTTTTTAAAAATAATCTTACCTGTAACTTGATGCTATTCTTTCATAATTTTTGGTCAAATTACCCAAAAAGTGCTGTAATTTGCGTGTAAATTTAGGTATAATAATGCATCCAACATGTAAATTTTAACTCTATGGGTTTTTTATGCTTTGAGAATATGATATTAAAATCCTATTTTTTATCAAAATTGATATACTTTTCTAGATACATTTTATTTATCAAAATATTGCAGGGAGTTATCGTTAGCTTTATCATAATTTGCTCTTATTTGTATTATCATGTTTTGCCATCTGTGAGAAAAAGAAAATCTTCATTATGAGCATTGTACCTAACAAAGATTCCTGGTGATGCTAAAGCCTATAGTGTTAAATATTCATAGCAGCCATGTATCTTACATTGGATGTGTTATTACACATTATGCTTCTGCTACTTTCAATCCTTCAAAATTATAGGAAACTTGGACCAACAGTGATGTTAATTTTAACATCATCAGTCTTTTGTTCAATTTATAAAGTAAAATTATATTCGTAAAAAGGGAAGACTATAATAATTTCTAAATAGAGTAGTGAAGTAATCATGTTTTCAGAAGAAATTCCCATTTCTTCTTAGAGCAAAAGGTTCACATTACTTTGGAATTTGGCAGCTTTAAAGAAAGTTCATTTACATAAGATTAAATATTTGTTTTTAGGTATGGCATTTGTTTTAGGACACTTTGTACTTCTTGACAGTACTTTTAAATGCCTACCTTTCAATGAAATTGTGGGAATTTTTTTTTTTTAAAGTCGTCGTTGTCTTTCTCTTTATGCCACTTCTCCCATTTTTATTAAACTATTTCAAGACAATGCATTTAATAATGTGAGTATTGGTAAGTTTGTGGTCCAGTGAACCACTATAGTTGACAACATATCTGTTAAAAATAAGCCATTTTAGAAATCTTTCATTTGGGTGTGTTGCTATGGCCACTTGATCGAGTGACCAAAAAAGCTGTTAGGTTCAAGTGGGTCCCAAACATGAGACGGCGTGCAACAGGTCCTGGTTGTCATACAGGTTGCTTTGCCACTTGGTCCATATGACACACCAGGTCTAATCCTGCTTGAAAAGTCAGTGACAGGTGGAGATTCTGTTTGGAGCTTTTGGCATTTCCCTATAAGTGAATCACAGCAGAGATCCTTAGAATTTTGAAGCAAATTCTGCCTTCCCCTTTGCATACTTGCTCTCCTTTTGTAAAAGAATTTTTACTTACTACTGGGATTTAGTGGAGAATAAATGCTAATCATCCTGACCTCAGTTTTGTCTCATCCACCAAGCCACTAATTTGGGCAAGCACAACAGCATTTCATTACCAAATATAAATGATGTTTGTAAGACTGGGTTCAAATAAATGGCATGAGGAAGTGACCCAAATGCCATGGCCTCTTTCCCTGCTAAAACTCCTTCTCTCTCCTAGCCTGCAGGAAAGCTCTATGGAGACTTTCCTCTGATGGGTTGACTGAGGAAGAGGAAACTAACAATATTTTCTTTTCAAGCCTTTTTGAGACAAGTAACTAATTGTGATTTTCACCTGGGTTTTCTGTGTTATTTTGGAGGTTTAAGATCTTTTCATGCCATAGATTCTTCACATTGCTATTTCCATAAATTGTCTATTCATAAATTTTGTCCATTTTTGTTTTATTTTGAAATACAGAATATATTAAAATATTTGAAAACACACGAATTTATTTTTTAAAAATGCACACTTACATTGCAAAAGAGGGTCTCCAGTACCATGGTGAATAAAATAATGATTTTCCTATTCACAAAGTGAACGCAATCAGCATTTAATCACAATTGATTCTACATGTAAGTTATTCTGCAAATACTATTACTAGGTTCAAAACAAGTTCTCATTTATTGCATTGATCTATGTGCAAATCTATTCACCAAGATTACACTGTCTTAATGTGTCTTTGTAGTAATTCATCAAATTGGGTAGTGTGAATTTCCAACTTTCTTCTTTTTTTCCAAAATTGTTTTAGATTTTATTGTGCCTTTGTTTTTCCATATTATTATTGACATCAGCTTGTGGGTTTTTGGAAACTCAAAGCTCCCTGAAGTTTTGATGGAGGTTGTATTGGATCTTTGGCTCACACAGGGAGAACTAATATGTATACACTATTGAGTCATCTAATCCATGACCAAAATTTACTTATCATTTATTTAGTCTTTTAAAAAAATTATTTCATCAGTGTTCATTATTTAATCAGTTTTGCATATTCAACATTCAAATAAAGAATATATTTTGTTGGTTTTATGCTTAAGTATTACACTGTTGGGTGTACTATTGTAAATCGTATTTAATTTTAATTTTGAATATCAATTGTTTAATGGTAGAATAGAAATATAATGGACTTTTGAACATTGAACTTGTATCCTGTAACCTTGATAAATTCATTTATTTGTCAAGGAGCTTTAAGGTAGAGAAATGCTAGCCACACAAAATGAAAACAGATGTGATACAACCTTTTCAATTTTCTGGAAGAAATCATACAGAATTTAAGATTTAGTGTCTTCTAGAATTCACCAGCAAAATGATTTTTCCCTGGATTTTTTCCTTTGGGGGATCTTTAAATTCCAGTCAATTTATTTAATAGCACAAGACTATTCTAGTTATAAGTTTCATCTTGAGTAAGTTTGATAGTTTTTAACTTTCAGGAACTCGGTCCATTTAATCTAAAATATCAAATATATGAGCCAAAAGTTGTGCATTGGACTATCTTATCCTTTTAATGACTCTAGAGTCTGTTGTAATATTACAATATCACATTGTTAATATTATTATATTCTCTTTCTCTTTGTCTTTTATAAATATGAGTGGGGGTTTACTGAGTTTATTAATCTTTCAAAGAATCAGCCTTGGGTTGCATTGATTTTTTTTCTATCAGTTTTGTTTTCAATATCATTTGTTTCTGCTCTTATCTCTACTATGTCCTACCTCTACTTGCCTTAGTTTTATTTTGTCTTATGGTTGTAGCTTCCTAAGGTGGAAGAAGAGATTAATGATTTGGGAATTTAATAAATGTATATAATGCTATAAATTTCCTTCCAAACACTTCTTTAGCCACATAGAGCAAATTATGATATATTGAGTTTCCATTTTCATTCAGTTCATTTTTTTTTTTTTCTTGAAGGTTTCCCTTTGAACTGAGGGCTACTTAGAAGAAAGTTATTTAATTCTCAAATACTGGGGGAATGTCCGGATAACGTTCCGTTACTGATTTGTAGTTCAAATCTATTCCTACCTAGAAACATAGTTAGTTTCTCTCTCTCATTCTCACACTTGCTCTTGCTTTCTCTTTTTACATGATTTAAAGAAAGGGAACTACCTGGTCTAATTATATGTGTTAGCTCTCCCTTATTTAGTGGGATCCCCAAACTCAAGCATTTTCTTGGATTATGCATTGTTTTGTGAACCGTGCAGTCTGTGAGTGGAAGATAGCACTGATAAGCACTTCATAGTTTTCCTCTGCTATAGTTATTTCCCAGTAAAATGACATTCTTTCCTTGTGACAGTACCTTATTAATACACCACAGACGATGTATTTTCATGTGTCTAATTATTACTTAAAAAACAAACAAAAATACTATTTTGTTCTAACAGAAGCCCAGAATAATTATCAACTTTCCATTTAGGGAACATGGGCATTAAAAATTTATTTGTAATCCATAAAATGTACAACATAACTGTCACTTTAATTGCCAAGAAATATAAGTAATGATTCTTTGACTCTAAATCTCATAATAAATTACTTGGACATTGGTTTTAATTTATTTAACATCAGAATAATTATACTAACTATTGTGAGCTTACATCTTTCAATAAGCTACTTTTCATATCCTTTTGCATCTAGGTCCAATAAATATTAATCTCATCACAAAGTAATGTTTTGCTCTTGGTCTTGATAATGTCAAAACCTCAAAAAAATTACTATAAAATATAGTGTAATGTTATCCTGAAAAGGTAGATATGCAGGATATATTAAATAACTAGGAAGGAATATATTCACAGTAATTATGTATCAATTGTGGAATTATGGTTAATATTTTAGTATCTTTTTATGTGTATGTTCTCAATTTTATAATATTAAATATTTTAATATATTAAATAGAAAAAAAAGCAATTAATCTTCATTTAAATAAAGAAAACCATCATAATTCTTGCCCCAAGGCCGTCATCCCCATATGGGTAAGGGAGTTCACAAGTTTATATTAAGTGTTGAAAAGAGATAAAGAAGGGATATATATGAGTTTTTTAAGAGGTATGTAAACAAAGGAAACTTGAGAAATGCAGATCAAATATTTAGCCTTGTCTGCCATTTGTATTGTGGTGTTGATCACAATTTCTTATAGATCTTGAACATATTCTGCTACATATATTGTGTTATTGGTGTTTTAAGGGAAAAGTGTTCTGTTCCATATTTGAGTTATGCCTGGGTAGAGAAACAATTAAAACACGGCAAAAATACATAAGAGAGAGAATTAAATAGCAATAGGATTTGGAACCGGCAAAAAACGCGAAATAATCAGCCATTTTCATTTGTGAGCAAAATGGGAAACATGTTGGTCTTTTACAAGATGAAGGAGGTATCTAAATTACCTTGTAGGGAAGCAGGTGTGGCTCAATGGATAGAGCTCCCTTTACCATGCGAACCCGGGGCCTCCTTGTGAGGGCAGGCCAGCCAGCCCGTGCTGCACAGTAGGCTGATGCAGCAAGACCTCACAGCAGGAAGCGGGTGTGGCTCAATCGATAGAGCCCCTGTTTACCATGTGGGAGGCCCCAGGTTCGCTTTCCGGGGCCTCCTTGTGAGAGCAGGCCGACCTGCGCAGCGCGGTGGGCTGATGCAGCAGGACCTCACAGCAAGGGGGAGATAAGCAGACACGGAAGAAACACACAGCGAATGGACACAGTAAAACACAAGCAGCAAGGGGGGGCATAAATAAATAAATAAATCTTTGGGGGGGGAAATAAATAAATAAATAAATTACCTTGTAATTTTAGTGATTCAAACAGCCATCCGGATTAAAGTTTGTTAGTTTACATAAAAAATTATTTGAACTCTGGAGCATGAGTTCTCACCCCCACACCCTAATCTTTTAGTGTGTATGAAAATCACATCCCTCCTCATTTATACCTACTATTGTCAAAGTTTAGAATATTTTCAGTCTCTTTCTTTATGAACTATTCACAATCTGTTTAGCTCCTTTAAGTGTGTGGGTCACCATTTGCCCCATTGCCTCTTTGAAGCCAATTTGCTTGTATGATTTTTCTAAGGTTCCTATGAGGCTGCACAATTGCACTTTGGAGTTCAGAGGACTATGTCTCAGAAGCTCTAATTTATCTACCCATCCAAATGCAGTTCTCTGGAAAGTACAGTCTGAAGACTCTTCTAAAATGGATCTAGCTTGATCTAAGGAAATTTAATATGCTCAGTGATGAACTCCATAAAAGAATTACACATTTCAAACAGTCAGAATAATATTAACAGATTGCTTGCATTCTAATGAGTTAGAGCCTGGGTCTGTTGGATCTATACAAATATGCAACCATGCTAAGTGAGAAGAGTTTAAAAAATATGCACATCATTGACAAGATAATCACCCAAAGAAAAATTATATGAAAATAGGTATTTTATTCAATTTCTTAAATAAATCTATACATTTTTCCCTTAAAAATGGCAATATATGTGGTATATTGCTTAAGTCTAAAATCATATACAGATGTTTTCATTACAGTGAAGGGATGTTGAATAGAGAATATTTAACTCAATAATTCAGCAAATTTCAGACCTGAATTTGGCAGTCATCATGCATAATTTTCATATGTGATTGCATAAAATTTCTAATTCTGGGCATCAACTCAAATTCTCAGACTTATAATTTATTTTCTATTGAAATAAGCACCTCTGTAATAATACATGATATGACAATATTATCTAAGTAGCATTTGTATGTGAGACAGCAACATGGAAGGAAATATATATATATATTTTTTAAAGATTTATTTTATTTTATTTATTCCCCCCACCCCCTTGCTGCTTTCACTCGCTGTCTGCTTTCAGTGTCCATTCACTGTGGGTACTTCTGTGTCTGCTTGTCTTTTCTTCTTGTCTTCTCGTATTCTCTTTAGGAGGCACTGGGAACCGATCCTGGGACCTTCTGACGTTGGAGAGAAGCCGCCAGCTTTCTGAGCAAGCCGCCAGCTCTCCATCCTGGTCCACTTTTGCCTTCACCAGGAGGCCCCCGGAAAGGAACCTGGAACCTCCCTTATGGTAGACGGGAGCCCAATCGCTTGGGCCACATCTGCTTCCCTAGAAATATATATTTAAGGAAACCTGAAAAGCAGAAAAATATATGCTTTTTCAACAGATCATCTACTCTTGTCAAAGCTGTAAAATGAATGTGAATATAATATGTCAAAGAGTAACAAAGTGAAGTTTTCATTATCAGTAAGAGAGGTGACAATAGTGATCATCAAATTTCACTGCTAGAATTATTTCTCTTAGCTCAATAGTTGACCAAATTATGATTTATGAAAGATGGCTTTGGTTAGTATATATATGAGCTATATTGCTCCACTTTATGTTAAAAGTTTAGTAGTATATTGGACATATTCAATTTCTTTTATATGTGGATGTCAAGATGAGAGATTTGCAGCAT
>JAQZBX010020311.1:0-33093 GCA_029593785.1 Cabassous unicinctus
TTTTTTATGTAACATTTATGTAATCTACTCCTTGAAGAAAAAAAAAAGCTTTAAAAAACCCACATTTAATCCCTATGTTTTTCCTAAGAGTTTTAGCTCTTATACTGAGGTTTTTGGTCCTCTTTGAGTTGTTTCTATATGATATAATGGAGGGTGCAATTAGATTATTTTTCCTGAGAATATTCATTTGTGCAAGCATGATTTTTTGAAGAGATTATTCTTTCCCCATTGAATGGATTTTTCACCATGTCAAAATTAATTGAATATACATGGATGTGTTTACTTCTGAACTCTCAAATCTAATCCATTGTTCTCTATTCAGTGTCCACCCTTATGCCAGTGCCATCTTGTTTTGATTAGTTGTTGCTTTGTAAAACACTTTTTTTCCTTTATTGAAGTATATCATTCATACATGAATGTACATGAACAATAAGTATAGAGTAAAATTTGTGAACTTACAAAACAAAGGTGCAAAAGTTTTTTTTAAAAAGTCAGAATTAGAGAGATCTACACAGAGTATTAATTATGGCAAATATCCCTGTTCATAAGAAAATTGACTGATTCAGAGATCTACAACTTAAACTTAATGGTGATTCTTATCAAGATCTTATAGTATATTAAATAACCATTTAAAAATTAAGAATTTCTAATAAATTCACAAATAAAAGCCACATTAAATGATCTTACTTCAACTATGGGATGCTACATATTTTCATACAGTCCTATTTATTTATAAATAGAGTCATATTTAATGACAATTGAACAAATATGCTTTGATTTAATATATTTTTATATCAATTCTGTTGTCTGAGTACTTTTTGAGGATTGGAGACAATGCTTTGGATAGCTAAGTGTCAGTATAGAGGACACGAGGAAATCAGGGACTATTAAGTGAAGTGATTGCACCTAATAGAGTTGAAGATCTTAAAATATTTAGGAACCATCAGATTAAGCCTCAAATTAAAAATGTGGAACCTGCCATAACTATGCTAATCACCAGTTGAATTAACATCCTAAGCAAGTCTCTTAATGGAAGTTAGGACATGGGCTGGGAAAGGGCTAAAGCATTAGAGTCAGAAAGGAAATATATGAGAGAAAGCCTGATGACTGTAAGTAACCTAAATCCCAACCTCCAGCAAATCTCTCTTGTCAGATGAGGCACTCCCTCTGGACCTGAATGATGAGGCTCTTCTCTCCTTCCTGGAAATCCCTGAAGAGGTAATCTTGCAAAGGAAAGCCAACTATTATGCCTTACAAGTACTACCTCATTATACTCACATTGAAAATGAGAATCAGATCCAAATATGCCCTTTAAAGAGGGCTGATTATAACAGAAATAGAATACTTACCCTAAAAAACTTACTAAATTCCCAAATCAAGCAAAGAGAAAAGTGAATTCATATTGTGTAGTTATCGAATAGACTCTGGATACTAGACTGTGGAGGGAAGCACTTAGATGGGACTGAAAGTCTTGATATTTCTGCATTTATCAGAGTCTGAGTCCCACATGCCAGCTCACACAGCTAAAAATATTCTTAGCACTGGGATAGTTGCCTGTAAAATGGCCTTAGTCATGGACATATCAAATGGCATTAATGTTCCATGTTGTAATCATTTCCTATTGCTACTGTAACAAATCAGCACACACTTGGTGACTTAAAACAAGACAAATTTATTATCTTACTATTCTGGATATCAGAGGTCCATTGAGTTCAGGTGTGGGTGTCAATTAGTCTCTCTGGGCATAAATCTGCTTGTGGTGGAATAACAAGTTTAGATTTTTCTGTATCAACAAGCAAAATAAATTTTATAAAATAATATCTATCATAGTGAATCTGATATTTCATTACTAAAGTTTCTTTTGTCAGGAAACCTAATTATCTTATGAGGTTTATTTGGTTAGTATTTGTCATATTATTTCATTTCCTTTTATATTATTAAATATTTATTATCTCTTTATACTAGATGTATCTTTTTGAGTGGCATACAATTAGAACTGTTTAATTGAATATATCAATCTTTTCTAAAAGTGTATTTTATTCAATTTACACTTATAAATTCTGAGATGAGTTGTTTATATGTAGAATTATATTTTATAATTCATAGAGTAAATAGTTCACATTAAGTATAGCAACCATGATGAATAGTTGACTATAAATTTTATGGATCAATTTTACAATAAAGTTCCTACATATATCAATTTTAGTCTACTAAAACCTGTTTAATAATAAGAAATATTGTCTACCTAATGCAATTGTTGGTATCTGTATCTACAAATAATTTGTTTTTCAAATTACTGTCTTTTTACATTTTACATCAGTAATATAGTTTTAAAATTTTTGTTGCATTTTACCTCTATGTAACATGCAGATGATATTTTATTTGTTCTTTATTTTAGGCTGTTTGGAAACTCCTTAGAGTAAATAAGAAAATGGTTAAGAATATATTTAAGCACAATATATGACTAGAAAGAAGCATGTGATAAATTTCTTAGAACAAATGATATTTTAAAAACTAAATATATTTCAGATTAAATTATCAGAAGATGGGAAGGATTTTTGAAATGTATAACTAAGAAATCATTTAATATCAAATTACAGTCAAAGATGAATTATCAAATATCCATTTGTGGTTACATACTAATAACTTTTCATTCCCACATTTTTTTTCTTATTTTTTAAAGAGCTTTCAATTATGTAAATGTTACATCAAAAATTTGGGGTGTGGATATTCTCACTGACCTGTTTTTGTGATAATCAGTGTAGGCTAAATATTTGTTATTTTAGAAACCATGCATGTGTCATCCAGCCTTAATTTTTCTCCCTAGGTCTTGTTTTTAGAATACTGGTGATAAATTAAGCCTAATTTATTATGTGACCATCATGTATGGGAAAAGACTGTAACTTTGGGTATCTTTGGTCAACCTTAAGAGATATAGCAGGGGGACAGATGTGGCTCGGGTGGATGCACATCCATCTCCCATATGGAGGGACTTGTGTTTGATCCCCAGGACCTCTCAGAAAAATTTTTTAAAAAGGAAAATATAGAAGGCACGTGGGCTAGCAGGCCCCTGCACCGGTGCACCGTCAGGCATCGCTAGTGGGTGAGCCATCAGGCCCAATCTGTGGGTGCACCATCAGGCCCCATGTGTGGGTGTGCCACCAGGTCCCATATGTGGGTGCTCCATCAGGCCCTGTGAGTGATGCAGCAAGATAATGATGTAACAGGAGAGTGACACAAGGAAGAGCCAAGATGACACACACTAAAAAAACAGAAACTTAGGTGGCATAGGCAGTAGGAGTCCTCTCTCCCACATCAGAGATTCCGAGGATGGAATCCCAGTGAAGACAGGAGGAGAAAGATGAGAAGAAAGGGCAGGAAATGGACACAGAGAGTTGCCCAGTGAATGGACACAGAAACAGCAAAAAGGGGGGGGGTGTAAAAATGGATAAAAGTAAGTAAATAAATAAATCCTTATAAAATGTATAGGGGAGGAAGATACAAACTATAGTTAGTAGTGATAATTTGATGGTGCTCTTTCATGATTTGTTAACAAATGTTTCACAACAATGCAGGGTGTTTGGGGGTGATGATGTGTGGGAGCCCTGTATAATTTTATGCATGTTTGTTTTGTAAATTCACAATGTTTCCTGAGCACTTATTAATTTATATATGTTCATGTATGAATGATATACTTCAATAAATTGTTTTAAAAATTTGGGGATTCCCATATAGCCTACTCCCTCCCACTACCACAATTACTCCCATTAACAAATTCTTTCATTAGTGTAGTACATTTTTTACAATTGATGAAAACATCTTAAAGCATTGCTTCTCACCATGGTCTATAGTTTACATTATTGTTTACACTTTGCACCTCAGAATTTTATGGTGCTGTGCAGAGTGGAATTATACATTTTGAGAAAATGTATAATGGCTTGTATCTGTCATTGCAATATCATGCAGAACAAATTCAATGTCCTCAACATGCCCTATGTTACATCTTTTCTTCTCTCTCCCTCCCCTCAGAACCTCTGGTGACCACTGTCATTATATCAATATTACAATTTCTTTGATTACTAGAATAATAAGGCTAATTTGGTGTGTACTTGCATTCCCTCGTTATGTATGTGCATTCCTTGATGTTGAAGACTTTGGGATGGTGATGCCCACTCTGCTTCCCATTGGGAGGTGACTTAGATCCCATGAGACAGATGGATGGAACTGTCTTGCTTGCAGGTGTATATCCTCACTTGCTTGCAGGTGAATATCCTCTCTGATGATTTGTCCATCATCGTCCTTTTGTTAGTTGTTCTGAGTGATTCTGATGAACTCGAGAGTAGGTGTTGGCTGCAACTCAGCTGTAATAGTGCAACTCTACCTGTAATAGTGATTTTGATGTCTTGAGTATGAATTCCTTAGTTTGCAAACTCAGGATAGAGTGACAAGTGTAGTCTTGTGACAGAATTTCATCCTTCTGGAACCTTCAATTTTATGCATTTAATCTATCCAAACAATTGGATAAGGTACACCTACATTATCCAGAGTAATCTTCTTTACCTAAAAGCCAGCAATTGTAGATTCAATCCATTTATTAAATATGGAGGCATCTATGCCATTGTATGACAGAAAAACTGGGCACTATAACACAGTCAAATTGATATGTAAAATCAACCATCATATCAACCTGATGGTTGCCAGTCAATTGTCTCTAATGATGGTAAATGTAGCTATATTTGAATTTAAATGCTTTGCATCAAATAGCTTCAGAGGTCACCCTAGCCCAGAGAAAGTTTCAAGATGGGACAAAACAAAGACTGGCACATGAGTCCGGTCAACTGCAGACCACCATTCAGGTCAAAACACAGTTCCACAAGATAATTGTGTTTCTTTTATGAGTAGAAATTTTAAAGTGCTCACTGCATAGGAAAATTGAATAAACCAGCCTAAAGTCCTTGATTTTGAGAAGCTAACAAGGGAAACTTTCATTATCTTTAGGTTAGGAATAAATAATACTAAAGAGTGAGTTATTTATTGTCACTGTTGTTCAATTCTTTATTTTGTCTCTACTTATTCATAATTTTAAGTATAAACACTTTTTGCCATATAATTGGAAAATTCCCAAAATTTTGTGTACATAATTTAAAACAGAGGGCATTACTTTTAAAGGAAAATCAACATATAACACAGTTGGAATTTATATAACAATGAATTAATACAAATCATTTTAGTTTTGTTTAAATTTCTTAAATAATATTTTAGAAGCAGTTATATAGGGTTAAATTTACTTTTTTTCTACCATAACGTAAAGACTTAAGAACTTTTTTGGTAGTTGAATCTTCAGGACATTTCTTAATATTTGCCCATTTTGCCATTTTTGTTAGACTTAAAATATTTACAAATATATTCACAGTGAATCAGATGGAAGCTTACTTATATCAGGAATGCAAGTCATGGTTTCATATGTCATAAAGCAAGCCAGTTTCCTGATTCATATTTATAGGATTGTGTATTAAATATAAGAGTCTTAGGTATTCTGTTGAATCTTGATGAAATCATAGGCCTGATGGGGTCAGATATAGGAAATTCCTACATAAAGCAGGTTTAGCAACACTGCATAAAACATTTTTTTAAAATTATTGAAATCATATAGTACTGATTTCAGTAAGAGGTTAGTGATGATCAATTATATCAAAGAGATTTAATGAGGCTAAAAATTAATTATATAAAAAAGATAATACACATTTTATATATTCCTTAAACTGGATTATTTAATTCTGTCTTGACTATACTCCCACAACCAGAAATTCAAATTAAAATCCTTAAATCCTTAAATCCTTAAGTTGTTTTTCTGTAATTGTTTTATTAGAGAACTTGTGGATATACCAAAAAACCATGCATAAAATACAGAATCCCCATACACAATCCCCCCACCAACAACTTGCATTGCTGTGGAATATTATTTTTACAATTGAGGATAGCACTATAGTTTTAGATTTCTAAATGCTGCCAAGGCAACACAACACAAATAGGTTTGTTTTTACAATGGGGATATAGTAACTTATAAGATTACAGTTCCAAGGATGTGAACTTGTCCAAATCAAGGCATCATCTCCCCAAGCTGCAGCTTTGGTGAGCAGGCACATGGTGGTTTCTGCTCATCTCTCAGCTCACCTCCAAGCCTCAGTTCTTTCATTTTCTGGCCTCAGTAGATCTCTTTGCTTGTTTCAATGATTTCATCTTCTGGCTCCCAGGGCCATCTCTCTCAGATTCTGGGAGTTTCTCTCTGTTTCTGCAACTTTTTTATCTGTCTCTGTGGCCTCCTCTTTCCCATTTATAAAGGACTCCAGAAGAAGTATGAAGACCCACCCTGGGCTACACCTCACTGAAGCAATCCAATCAAATGTCCCTCAACTGAATTCAATCCAAACAAAGGGTCTTACACCACAGGAATGGGCCAATTTAAGAATATAAACTTCTGGTGTCCACAAAAGACTAGAAGTACACAGCACTTTTTTATAATTGTCTGCTATTTACAGGGCAGAAAAGCTCAGGAATTTTGCACCCTGTCAGTGGGCCTTATTTTGGAATTTATGCTCCCCAATATAACAGAGTTAGATTCATTAATAGTTAATAGTTTCCCTACACATGGCTTTTCTGCTCCTTTTCTTTGAACCTATAATTAGCACTATGCTTATTAAATATATGTCCCAGAGACTTTAATCTTTGGTCTGCTCATGTGCCAGTTAAGCCGTGAATTTCAGAAGAGTTTCAAAACCTACCCTCCAGTTCAATGGTGTCACCCAGGACAACTAAAAAGGAGATGATGATGGACAACACTGATCAAATGGAACAAAGAGCATCTGCAACTGAAAGCAAGGTAGTCCCATCCTTCTGCCCCATGGGATCTAAGCCTCCTCTCAATTAGAAACAGAGTGTGCATCACCATCCCAAAATATACAAGATTGCAGAGAGAACAATGGTCTAAGGTAGACTTCTTATTATTCTATTATAGACTTATTTCTATTTTAGCAAAGGAAGAACTTTTATCATTCATAAAAAGGCAGTGGCCACAGAGGTTCTGAGGTGAGGGAGAGGGAAGAATATGTGTAACATGGGAGCATTTTTTGGAATATTGGAATTGACATGCATGACATTGCATTGAAGTACATGTCTATCCTTATGCTCACACCACACCATCCTCATTTCTGTAAAATTGATTATATTTTGAAATTGGGACATGGGAATTTTTCTACTTTGTTCTTTTTCAAGATTGTTTAGCTATTCTGAGTCCCCTGAATTTCCAGATGAATTTTAGGATTAGTTTTTCAATTTCTTCAAAAAATAACAAGCTGGGACTTTTTTCATGCTTGCATTTAATCTGTAGGTCAATTTGGGCCACATTGCCATTGTAACACAATTAAGTCTTCTAATCCATGAACATGGAATATTTTCCCATTTATTTAGGTTTTCTTTAAAATTTTCAACAATATTTTACGGTTTTTCAGTATACAAGAATTTCATTTATTTTGTTAAATATTTTCCTAATTATTTTATTCATTTTTATGTTATTGTACATGGAATTGTTTTTCTTACTTTGATTTTCAGTTTGTTTATTGCTAGTGTACAAAATAAAGCTGATTTTTGTATGTTGATACTGTATTCTACAAACTTGCTGAACTTGCCTATTAGATATAATAAATTTTCATGTGATTCTCCAGGATATTCTACATATAAGACCATATCATTTTCAACAGAGATAGTTTTACTTATTCCTTTGCAACCCCTTTACTTTTTTTTTCCCCCTTCATTTTCTTGCTTAATTACCATAGCTAGGACATCCAGAACAACATTGAATAAAATTGGCAAGTGTAGACATTGCTTTCTTGTTCTGATCTTAGGGGCATACTTTTCAGACATTTCCCTTTAAATTTCAAGGAGACTGGGACTATCAAAGTGACTGGGTCAAGGATACAGAAGCATCAGCCTCAATGACAAACAGTGTGAGAAGAGGGGATGACCCTACATGTTTAGGGAGCAATTGAATCTAAACACCAGTTGAATTTTCAGTATCTAATGCAGCTCTCCTCTTCTCTTCTCTTCTCTTCTCTTCTCTTCTCTTCTCTTCTCTTCTCTTCTCTTCTCTTCTCTTCTCTTCTCTCTCTCTGTCTCTCTCTCTGTCTCTCTCTCTCTCTTTCACTCTCTCTCTCTCTCTCTCTCATCTCTCCACACACACACACACATACACACTTACAGGGAGCCTAAGTCCAATTGCCACCTCTTTAGAGCATCCTACCCTCTTACCTTCACCCTCTGCCTGCACAAAGGATGTGCTTCTTTCAGATTGAATACAAGAGCAGTGTCTCCTGGTAAGAAGGCACCCCAGTTCTCTGTGGTAGTCCTGCCTCACCCCTCTCTCTTCTTTCTTCTCCCTGGGACCTGTGGGCAGGTGGAAGCTGTTCCTCTTCCCTGCCCTGCCTGCATCTGAAGACAACCATGGTACACCGTGGTGCAGAGCAGGTTGCAGAGATGTGAGCAGGCTGCCAGCATTGGCCACAGGGAGAAGGAATGTGGAGTGAGGAAGACTGCACTTGTGTCCATTCTCACACCCCTGATCTGAGACCAGATCTACTTACTTCCCTTGTATGGACCTTAGTCTCCACACCTGTCACATGAGTGATGACCCCTGCTCTGCCTCCTTTCCTGGATTTATGGGGCTATAGGAAAACACTAGCACTGTGCCACCTTTGAAATTTCCTTTAGCATTACTCCAACATATATCCAGTCTCTTTCCTTTTGTAAACATGCAAGGAAATATTTAGTGTAAAGCAATTCTTCCTTCCATTCAGATCACATTCTTTTGTCCCAGAGCTAATCAGTGTTTATTGTTGCTTGTGTATCCTCCCAGAAATTTTCAATACATGATACAAATGTGCGTGTGTGTGTGTGTTCATGATAGCACACTATACTCCAGGGAAATTTATTGAATGCCTCACATACATTTGAAAGTTTAATGGAGCTACTATTTTAAAAAATGAAAAGAAATTGATAAAATTGGTTATAAGAATATATTGCATTAATTCAACATATCAAAAATATTTTCATTTTGAAATCTTGTAAGTATAAAATCTATTAATGAGATAGTTTATATTATTTCTTTCATATCAAAATTGTCACAATTCTATCTTCAGATAAGCTGCTAGTATAGGAATTTCAGAGTAAAGGGTCATGATTATTTCACAGGTTTCTTATTGAATGTGGAAACCAAAACTGTCTAGCTGTCAGTTCCTATGATATTAGCAGGCCCTTTCCCTTGCTTTGGTACCTAATCATCTCTCGCAGGGTGAAATGTCCAGGTCTTACTTTCTGGTAGCAGCCCTGAGAACTACCTGCCATGTGGCTCTCAGGATCCTTTTGAACACTTGAAATTTTCCATTAAAAAAATATCAGCCATTGTAATTGTTTTGAAATGGTATCTCATTTTGGTATTGATATGTATTTCTGTGATGGCTAATAATGTTGAACATTTTTCTGCATGATTTTGGGAATTTGTTTATCTTCTTTGGAGAGATGTCTATTCAAGTTTGTGTCCATCATTCAATTACATTGGTTTTCTTTTTCTTGTTAAGGTGAAAGGTTTCCTTATATATTCTAGATATTAAATCTTTATCATATAAGTGATATTTCTCTAATTAAAACAAAACTCCTGCCCCTGGAGTGTAAACATTCAGGTAAATCTCTTCTTCATAGAATAAGGGTAAATGTGTACACTTACTCCCAACTATGAATATTTGCATTAAATCTTGAAAGGCTGAATCTGATTTGAATTATCTTCATACATATCCTAGCCAACTTATAACTCTGCCCTATAACACATTAGTCATGAATTGAAATTACTTAATATTAAAGCAATGATATGGATTACAAGATATATAGTGAAATGCAGAAGGCAAGATATTCCAATGGAACTCATGAGTTAGGAGAGTACATTCTTCAAAAAAGTATAAGAAAATAGATAATGGCAACAAAGTTGAGAGTAGAAATGGAGAACAACCACTTCATTAATGACAAAGTGATACTGTAGAGCAGTGGGAAAAATTGCTAGAGGACAGGCAGGAACTGTCAGGGAAAGAGTCTTAGGGCTTATGGCACCAAGGGAAGGTTGGACAATACTCAGAAGAGACAGAGGCAAAGGAAAGGAACACAGCTGGCCAGAAAGATCCCATGAATAAACCTGCAGTAGCAGCTGTTGGTGTCCTTTCCCCCAACATTGGAGCAGACAGCAATGGGTCCTCTGGTCCCTGGCCAGTGGTTACTGTATGAGAGGTGTGCAGAGGTAATTTTCCTCAAGAAAAGGGAGGGGGGGGGAACACAGCTTACAACAAATTCAGATTTTGGCCAGTGAATTTTTCTGCATCCCAAGGATCTCATACTTCCAAGATGGTGAGCCCATGACATCAATTACCCTGAGAGCCAAAAGAGAGCTAAAGGTAACCAGCCTTCTGAACCACCTTCCCTACTGAACTGGACTGGTTGCTGATTACATAGATCTAAGGGAGTGTATAGTTGGACACGGTAGGAGAGCAGCTTCTAAGAAATCTTGATTTGTAAGGATTGGTTTTGAATAGCCTGCCATGATGGATATTGCTTATTTGCCACCAATCTGGGTACAAATACAATGAATATATTCCTCCTTAGCATCTGGGGTCTGAGTAGATAGATCTGCTGACAAGTGCCATCACCTGACAGACTAGGGAAGTGCATGCAAAGAAGGGTCCATAGTCCTGGTTTGAGCAGTTAAAGAGGGATAATCTTAAAGACCTAGAATAAGTTGAACCAAAGATCAAAGAACAGTGGTTGCACATAGCTACTTAACAGCAATCCCTAGGCAAGAGGGAGAAATTGAACATAGGAGTGAACTCATCATCATGATCAGATGCCTATATAGCAGCAAAAAATTGCAAGCCACACTAAAAAAAAATGAAGAAATAGCTCAGACAAAGCAATAAATCAAAGATCCAGATGACACACAAGACTTGAAACAATTAATTAAGTTCATGCAATTCTCCTAAATCAAATCATGAATTTGAAGGACAACATGGCTAAAGAAATAAAATACATTAATTTATCTTGTACTTTCTTCTTTGACCCACTGATTGCATATGAGTGTGTTGACTGGCCTCCATGTATTTGCAAAATTCCCCTCCCCTCCTATTACTGATTTCCAGCTTCTTTCCATTTTGATAAGAGAAGGTTCTATGTATAATTTCAAACTTAAATTTATTGAGAGCTGTGTTGTGGCCCAACATGTAGTCTATCCTGGAGAAAGATCAATGAGCACTTGAGAAAAATGTATAGCCTGCTGATTAAGGATACAATGCTCTGTGTATATCTGTAAGGCCCAGCGAATTTATCACATGGTTCAGTTTTTATGTTTCCTTGGTTGATCTTCTTTCTAGATGTTATATATATATTTTTTTAACTAAATGATGTGTCAAAGTCTCCAACCATTATTTTAGAGTAATCTATTTTTACTCTCAGTTTTGCCAGAGTTTGCCTCATGTATTTTGGGTCACCTAAATTAGTAAATATCTTGAGGTGAATGAAAATGAAAACACAACTTACCTAAACTTATGGAATACAGTGAAGGAAATGCAGCGAGGGAAACTTATAGCCATAGATGACTAGATTAAAAAAGAAGAAAGAGCTATAATCAAAGAGCTAAATGAACACCTGGAGGACGTAGAAAAAGAGCAATCCAATCTCAAGGCAAGAAGAAAGAAAGAAATAAAAAACATTAAAATGAAATAAACAATATTGAGTACAAAAGAAACTCAAGAGAAACTCAATGGAAACAAAAACTAGTTCTTTGAGAAGACCAATAAACTTGGCAAACCATTAGCTTGATTAACAAATAAAAAAAGAGAGAAGATACAAATAAATAAAAACATGAATTAAAGGGGTGACTTTATGTCTTGCATCACATAAACAAAAAGGATCATAAGAGGTTCTTATGAGAAACTGTATGCCAATAAATGATACAACAAATTGAAATGAACATATTCCTAGATATACAGAAACAACCTACATGGTTCTACAATAAATACAGGAAATGAATAATGTAATATCAAGTAAAGCTATTGAAATAGAAATTAAAATCTACCAACAAAGAAAGATCATGGCAGATGACCACCTGTGAATTCTACTAAACATTTTGAGAATAATAATATCAGCTCTGTTTATAATCTTAGTAAAAATTGAAAAGTAGGGAAAATTACTCAACATATTTTATGAAGCCAAAATGATCCTAATACCAAAGCCAGATAAAGATATTACAAGAAAAGCAAATTACAGACTAACATCTCTAATGAACATTGGTGCAAAAATTCTTAAAAAGAAACCTAGCAAAATAAATCCAAAACCATGAGAAAGTGGGTTTTATTCCTGGTATACAAGAATGATTCAACATAAAAAACAAATAAATGTAATACACCATTAACAAGTTGAAGGGCAAAAACCACATGATTGTCTCATTTGGTCCAAAAAAATGGCATTTGACAATACACAGCATCCTTTGTTGACAAAAATACTTCAGAGATAGGAAAAGAAGGAAAGTTCATCAATATGAAAAAGGACATATATGAAAATCCCACAGCCAACACCAAACTTAATGGGGAGAGCATGAAAGCTTTCCATCTAAGTTGGGGAAAAGATAACAATGCCATCTGCCACAACTCATTCAACATTGTGCTAGAAGTTCTAGCTAGAGCAATTAGGCAATAAAAAGCATCCAAATTGAAAAAGAGAAAATAAAACTCTCACTATTCACAGATGAAATCCTCCTATATTTGGAAAACATCAAAATATCTATCTATGATTAAAGCTAGTAGAGTTGTTTTAGTTTGTCAAAGGGATTCTGAAGCAAAGAACCAGAAATAAGTTGGCTTATATATAGGGGATTTTTTTAGGCTAAAAGCTTACAGTTCCAAGGATGTGAACAGTCCAAATCAAGGCAACATAAGAGGAGCATTCTCACCGAAGCCAACTGTCACATAGGGAAGTAAGATGGACACCTATCTCTGCTTGTATGTCTACCATTCTCACTGTAGGCAAACTTGGCATAGGATTTGTCTACTCTTGACCTGATCTGAGTGCCCAATCTCACGGGGGCTTCATTTTTAAGCCATTCTCTACTCCCATCTCACATGGCCAGATCAAACAGCAGCTCCCTTATTCAGGTGTCTGTCTAAGTCTGTCTTTCTGTGTGTTTCCATTAATATCAGAGCTAGCAAGGGGCAAGAACTCAAATTGAGTCAAAGCTCACTGATGTAATCCAACCTAAAGACCTAGGCAATCTTATCAAGTAAACTAATCAAAGGCTCCTCAACTGATTTTAATGCAATCAAAGGTTATCTCACCCAGAAGGATAGATTAGTTTATAAGCATATTATCCTTTTTGGAATTCATTAAATAATTTCAGTCTGACACATTCCACATTCTGAATCCTAAAAAGGCTTAAATCATTTTAGTAGCAATGTTAAGTACAAAATCACAGCAAATTCAGTTATAAGAATACATTTTGTCTTGGGTCAAAAGTCCCCTCTGGCTGTAGCCCTGTGAAACTTACAAAATAAGATATCTGCTTTCAATATACAAATAAAGAACAAATACAAGATCAACCTTTTCATTATCATAAGAAGAAATTGGGAGGGAAATAGTCATGGGTTCCTAAAAGTTCTGAAAATCTGCAGGGCATACTCCATTAGACTTCAAAATCTTAGAGTCATCCTTAAAATGTTTTTTTTTTCTCCCTAAAGCCTCATGGGGTAACAACTGAGCTCCAGATCTCACCCTCCAAGAAAAGTTTGGTGATGGCCATATTTTCTCCAATCTCTGGAGAACAGACTTAACCCCTTTACTATAATGAGGTTGTGGCAAATTCTCCCTAATATCTAGCATGCAGGCCCAATGCCCTAAGAATAGGGAGTGGCAGCCTGACTCTCCTTAATCAATGATGCCTAGGCCCAACAACCTCAGAGCTGTAGAGTGGTGACCTAACATTCCCTAACCTATGAAAAATAGGACCTAATCCCTCAGAGAAGTGGGGTGACAAATCACTGTCCCTAACAAATGGGGGATGTGCTGTAAACTGTCTCAAGGCTGGTGAGGCAAAACTCTCCCTGAAAAGTGGGCTTGAACATGCACACTTTTTTAAAATCCCAGGGCAAAATCATCCTCTTCATACACATGGATGTGGTCCTTCTCTTGGCCCAAGAAGATTTCTTAATTCTAGACATCAGCATGCTCAGTTTTCCTCTTGAAGTCATTTTCCCACCCACCTCTCCCTTCCTTATACATTTTAGTCCTGATTGACAGTGGTTTGATTCATACAGTTACTGCAAAATTTTTTTAGTTTACCATTCAGGGAACAGAGGTCCAAGCCATCAGACAGTAAACCTTTCTGCAAGTCTATCCTTGATAACTGATTTCCAATACTGATTTACAAGTTCCACGTTAATGAAGTCTTTACATGAGCCACTACTTTTTGGAGGTTTGTTTTTGAGAAGCTTGGAATTTCCTAAATCAATCTCTGGTTTCTTTGTGCCCAAGAATTCAGCTCGCAGTTAATCTCTTTCTTCTTGCATGTTGATATAAGCTACAAGGAGAAGTCAGTCTGCATTTTTCATATTTACTTTGGAAATATCCTCAGCTAAATGTCCAAGACTGTCATTTTCATATTCTGCCTTCCATCTAACATCATGAGTCAATCTTGCTAAGTTCTCTGCAACTTTAAAATAGTTTCATCATTTCCTTCTAAGGTCTCACTAGAAATAACAGTAGGGCCCATATTCCTACCAAAAGTCTCTTTAAAGCAATCTATGAAGCATCTCACAATTCTTCAAAAAATACCCCTCACCCACTTATAAAACTGTTCCAGCTTTTTTGATATTTGCTGCAGCACAATCCCACCCTTGGTACACTTTCTGCTTTAGTTTGTCAAAGGATTGCCAAAGCAAAGTACCAGATATTGTTTGGCTTTTATAAGGGACATTTATTTGAGTAAAATGTACAATTACAAGGTCATGAAATATCTAAAGCATCGTACCACAAGAGGTGATTTCTCACCTAAGTCAGCTGCCATGAGAGGAAGCAAGAAGACTGTCATCTCAGCCATGTTTCCTGCTTTCTGGAGCTGTAAGCAAACCTGGCATAGGGCTTGTCTCCTCTTGAGCTGATCCATGAACCCAGTCTTTTGTGGGCTTCGTGTTTAAGTAATCTTCTAGTTCTCTAGCAAATCGTTGTATCAAACATGGCAGCTCCCTTTATCCTGTGTCTGTCTGTCTATCTCTTTGTTTCCAATTATATTTGACCCAGCAAGGGGTAAGAAACTCAACTTGAGTCAAAACTCACTTATAGTGTTCAACTTAAATCCCTAAAATGATCTTATCATGTAATTTAATCAAAGGAAACCAACCAAATTTAATGCAATCAAAGAGTATCACACTCAAAGGAATAAAAGAGTTCAAAAAATCTTTCTCTTTTTCAAATTCATAAAATAATCTCAAACTGCCACAAAAGCTAATAATGACCTCAGCAAATTGGCAGGACACAAGACAATACACAAATATCAGTATTGATTTTCTACACTAATAACAGGAAAGCTGAAGAGGAAATCAAGAAAACATTTCATTTACAATAGCATCAAAAAGTCTAAAATATCTAGAAATTAATTTGGCCAGATGTGCAAGGGAACTGTATTCAGAAAGGTATAAAACACTATTAAAAGTAATTAAAGAAAAGTTCACAACTTTTACTATATATTTTCTGTTTAGGTAAGTTCATGTATAAATGGTATAAAATAATATTAATAATAGGGTGATTTGGGGGAAAATACTTTGGTTAGTAGTAATATTTTAAAGATCTTCTTTAATCATTAGTTAAAAATGTTTAACAATGCAAGTTGTTAGTTGTAGGGTGAGGTATGAGAGCCCTGTATGATGTTATCTGTGTTTGTTTTGTAAGTTCACAACTATTGCTATACACTCTTTTATGAATGTTCATGTTTAAGTGATATAATTCAATATATTTTTTAAAAAAGTAATTAAAGAATGCCTAAGCAAATGCAACAGCATTCCTTGTTCATCTATGGAAGACTAAATATCATGAAGATTTTAATTCCACCCAAAATGATTTATAGATTAATGCAATCCCAATCAGAATTGCAACAAGGTACTTTATAGAAATATAAATGTGAATTATCAGTTTCATTTGGAAGGGAAACAGGTCCCAAAAAGCCAAAAACATCCTAAAAAGAAGAGCTAAGTTGGAGGACTCACACACTTCCTTATCCTGACATGTATTATAATGACACAATGGTCAAAACATCCTGTTATTGGCTTAATACCTAGATATAATAAGGTAGACACATTTATCAATATAATTAAATTGAGAGGCATAGTGCAGCTAAAGATGAGGGGGTGAGCACTGCCATATGCCTGATTGGCCACAGCTGAACTCTCAGAGAAAGCAGTGCAGCCAAGGCTGAAGAAGAAGGCTGGATAGAGACAAGCCATATGCTTGCACACAGCTGAGCTCTGGGAGATGGTGAGCCTTGAAGGGAATGCTGGGAACTCAGCAGAGATCAGCTGTCTTCTTGTCTTGCCACATGGAATGATGCCAGGCTCACTAGTAGCTAACTTTAGTGAAAAAGCATCTTTGATCATGCCTTGATTTTGACATTTCACAGCATAGAAACTATAAGATTTTCCCCTAATAAAATTCCCATTATAAAACCAAATACATGTCTGGTACTTTGTATCTTCAGCCCTGAGGCAAGCTAAGACCATGTTTACTAGTACATATATGAAATGTTTTTCTCTGAAACATAAAAAATGTATGTTAATATTACAAGAGGTTAACACCAGGGTGATAATAGGGCAAAAATACAACCAAAATAAACGATGGACAGAAGTGTATAGTAATATTTTAACTCTTTTCCATTACTAGTAAATACATAAATAAACATGCTGGGTGAATAAAACTAGACAACAGTATTATATATTGTTTGGCTCCATCTATACAAAATGTAAATATAAATAAAATACAGAGATGGAAATAGATTAACAGTTATGTATGACAGTGGAAGGATAGAGAGACTGAGAGATGATTAATAAGGGGGAGGGATTTTTTGCATTTGTTTGTTTTTTGCTGTTGACTTCTTTTTTTGGAGAAAAGTGCTCTAATATTGATTATAGTGCTAAATGCATGGCTGTGATTATTCCAAATATTATTGATTATACACTTTAAATTAATTGCATAGTTGATAATGTTTAATAAAATTAGTAAAAAATTGTCTTTACCAGATAAACAAAAGCTGAGGTAGTTCATCACAACCAGATCTGCCCCACAAGCAATGTTAAAGTAGTTCTTCAAATTCAAAGAAAAGGACACTAAACAGTGAATTTAAGAATCTTAAAGAAATGGAAATCATGGGTAAAAGTAACAATATGACTAATTACAAATGTCAGTACTATCATTTTATATAATTTTGTATATTTCTTCTTTTTTACTTTTCACACATTCTAAAAATTAAATGCAAAAAATAATGATAAGTCTATGGCTTAGGAATACAATATATAACGATTGAATTTGTAAGAAGTACATAAAATAGTGTGAGTAAAAAGTGATATAGGAATGGTGTATTTGGCTGTAATTGAAGTTGAATTGATATTAAATCAAATTCAAAGCAAAATATGTCAAAATATATTTTCAGAAACAAATGAGAAGAGACTCATAAAGGTACAATACACAAATTCAAATGAATATGAAAGAAGCCATCAGTGGATGAAATGAGGACAAAAAATAAAGGCTTACACAGATCAAATAGCCCTACAAAGCACAAGTTAATTAAAATATAAATGTATTAACCTGTCTATTCAAAAGACAAAGATTGATATATTGGAAAACCATGACCCAAGTATGTTCTGTTTACAAGAGACTCACTTTAAGTTCAAAGATACAAGTAGATTGAAAGTGAAAGGATGGAAAACATAAGCCATGCAGCTAACAATAAAGAGCTAAGGTAGCTATACTGATACCAGATAAAATAGACTTTAAACCAAAACTTTTACAAGGGACAAAGAAGGTTATTATATACTCACAAATGGGTCAATTTAACCATAGGACATAACAATTAAAATTATAAATATATATATTAGCATAACTTCAGAGCCCCAAAGTACATACAACTCCTATATACGTACTACCCAGATACCCAAAATTAACATTTTTAAACATTTTTCTCTTGTGTTATATCACTCAATCTTTATCTAGTTTATCTATCTATCATGTATCTATCACTCATCTTTGCCATAAATCTATATCTGTACCTATGAATATCTGTCTGTCTACTTGTCTATTTATAGACACTTGGACTAGGTTGAATATATCATGTACCTTCACCATTAAATACCTCTGTAATGGTTTCCCAGCTGCTAAAACAAATATCATGCAATAGGTTGGCTCAAACAATGCAAATTTATTGGCCTGTGGGTTTGAAGCTGGGGGAAGTAAAAAATCAAGGCATGAGTAAGGCAATGCTTTCTTCTATAAAAGTGTGCCATAGTGGGTTGCCTGCCAGTGATCTTTGGGTTCTTAGCTTTTCTGTCATATGGCAATGCACATGGCAATGCACATGGCAATGTCATTTCCTCTCTCTTTTGGGTTCCACTGATTTCTTCCTCCTCAAGGAGCATTTCTCTTCATAAAGCTGCCAGTAATAGGATTAAGACCCATTTTCAGTTGGGCCACAACTTAAGCTAAAAATAACATTGCCAATAGGTCCTATTTATAATGGGTTCACATCAGCAGGAATGGATTTAAATTAAGAATTTGCTCACTATGGGTGATAGTCTATAATCTAACCTATTGCCTCCTCCATGTATATTTCTTAAGAACAAGGATATTCAAGGATAATTGAACTTGAGAACAATTATCAAGTTCAAACACTTAACATTGATTTAATGTATACTGTTTGTACTCCAGTTTTCTCAATTTTCCAAATAATGTTATTTGGGCATTATTTTAGGTGCAGTCCAGAATCTATTTAATTTTCATTGTCTCACCCACTTCTATATTTAAATTGTAGTAACATATATACAATATAAAATTTACCATCTCAACCATTCCCAAGTATACAATTCTGTGGCATTAAAAACATTCACAATGTTGTGGTACAATCAACACCATCCATTACTGAAACTTTTTTATCACCCCAGAGACCAGGCACATATTGTGTATCAACTCCCCATTACCCCTTCTACACAAACCAGTAAAATACTCTGCTTTCTGTCTCTATGAAATTGCATAATTCTTTTTATTTCATATAAGAGGAACCATACACTATTTGTCCTTTATGTGTGGTTTATTTATGTTTGATATTTCTATCTCTTAGACACATAGACATGTACTGAAGAAAAACCATACCCTTTATCACACTGATGGTTTTATTAAAAATTTTATGAAAAAATAAAATAAAAAATAAAAATAAATGAAAGTTTCACTACAAATAATACTGCAATTAGCAGATATTAAAAGATTACTTACAGACTAATGATTTACTATCATTTTCTAAACATTAAA
The DNA here is from genome assembly GCA_029593785.1 of Cabassous unicinctus. Taxonomy (NCBI): domain Eukaryota; kingdom Metazoa; phylum Chordata; class Mammalia; order Cingulata; family Chlamyphoridae; genus Cabassous; species Cabassous unicinctus. The sequence continues at coordinate 19,642 of JAQZBX010020311.1, forward strand.
AAAATAGGTAAATTTATTGCAGAGACTACCATGCAAAAATGATGATCAAAGATTTTTATTAAATTTCCTCAAACAAGAGGGTACATCATATTAAAAACTCTCAGAAGGAGAAATTTTGGAGGGATATTTACAGTTTTTGGGTTCTGAGGTGAAACTATTTAAGACAAGGTTTTAAATGCTATCAAGTCTTTGTGATTTAGAAAAATTCAGATATAATAGCTTAAGAATGGGGAACACAGTGAGATTGAGACATAAATGTGATAATAGCAAGAGTCATGGGGAAATTCCTGATGAGCTTTGTCTTAATAAGCAGGCTTTTGCTGAGATGAAAAAGTATCTGCCCAGATATATTGGAAGATTTTAATTCCTCAAAGAACGATGAAGTCATTTATTGATCTGCAGTACTAAATTCCTGTGGAGGAATTTATTGGAATATACAATTATGTTGATGCAGGAATGCTCAGTTCTCTTGGCTACCTTACATTATTCCCCAGTCAGAGCTGAAATGGAGATTATTCTTTTCTGTGGAAATGATCAGTTTAGATCTGCACTACTCTTTGATATATCATCATTGTATAGCATGTTTTCTGTAATTGTCATTTATAGCAATGTCAGTGTGAGGTATGCCTCTATTATTTTTTTTTAGCTGTACAACACATTTAAGAATGTGGAGATCACACTTTGGAGCATTGTAACAGAGGCAAATAAAAAAAGAAGAAATAATATCATACTTTATACTCCACGTCTATCTAATCTGGGGTCAAATATTCTTAAATCATATCAAAAGGAGGAATTTCATTTCAAATTCAAAGAAAAAGCTGAATCAGATATTGTGTTATTAAAAAATTTGCCTAATATCTTTATTTTTAAAAAGTTATTTCCTAGCATATTAAGTAATATTAAAGAACTGAGAAAATTCTGTGGGGATGTAAGAGAACATTTCCCCCAAGATTGTACATGGTCTACATTAAGAGGACACTCTGTAGCTATGTTTTTTCAAAGTAGCCCCTTTCCAATTTCATGCCTTTTCTGGGGGAGAAGTTTTGTTGTTAGTGGCATTATCTACCTTACTTATGGAATTCTAAGTCATAGCGTGTATAATTTTTCCCAATTATTGTTTGTGTAGTTTGAAGTTAAGAGGATTTGGAATAGGAGAAAGTGACATTAATATCCCTTCTAGTGTTGTGGTATATTGATTCATGTTCCCCCCAAATTCATGTTCAAATCCAAAACCCAATCCCATGGAGGTGAACCCATTTCTAAATGGGATTTTCACAATACTCTTAAAATTATGCAAAACTAAACAGAGTGGGCCTTAATCCAGTATGACTGGAGTTTGTATAAGCAAAGAATATTTAGGCACAGAGGAAGAATCCATAAGAGAAGGTAGAATCAGACAGACTGCCAAGTTATGAAAGCAGAGATTGGGCAACCACCAGAATGTTTCAGACTCACAGAAAACATCGCTTACCAATACCTTGATTTTGGAGTCCTATCCAGCAACATTGAGACAAAGACTTCTTGTTGTTTAAGCCAAACAGTTCTGAGACATTTTGTTATAGCAGCCTTAGCAAAGTGAGATACAAGACTAAATTATTGATTCATACATTGAGATTCAGTAATTATCCTTCTTGAATTAAAATATCTAAATATGCCTTTTGAATGCAGTGAAATTGGCAAGCCAAATAGGTACTCACAGAAAAATACAGAAGTACAAAGATGAAATTAAAATTCAACCATGAATATATCATTTTAAAGTCACCACTGAGTTTGATTTATATTTCTCTGTCTCTTTATCACATATATATATACTTTATTTTGATTATGTTGGAAATATGAAAATCTATTGCAAATATAAGGAATAATTTTAGCTATAGACAGAAAGTGAAAAAAATTACAAGAAATCCTCCATTGAATAACCTCAAATGCATTCTTTCAGATTAAGATTTCTGTGTTTAAGAAGCACAGCTTTTTTTCCTATTGGAAAAATAATACAGTTTTTTAAAAATAAATATGTAAAAGAACAAAAAAACACTGACCAATATAATTAAAGAGATCTCTCTTTGCCTAAAGACATATATATTTTCAGACATAAACAGATCAAGAGAAAAAGTCCTGGAAAGAAGTAAGAAAGGGAGAAAGAAAGAAAGGAAAACAGGTAGAGGAAACTTTAAAACTCTATATGTTACAATTAATTTTAATTAACAATGTAACAAAAATACATAAGTATAATTAAAAGTTGAAATGAATTGATTGTGTATTTTAATTACTAATCTATCTTATTAATGTTAAACAACTATATTTTGAAATGAATAATGAAATATAGTGTTTTTATATTTGTCTAAATATTTCAAATCTATTCATCTCGCTATCAGAGAGTAAAGAAACAAAAATCATAGCTATAATTCCTATCATCTTCCACTTACAATTTTATTTATATAATTATTTGAATGTTATCACAAACTTAACATTTAATTTCTAACATAGTAACTTGCAGGAGAATTTAGTCTTTTTTTCTCTACATTAAAAATGACAAAGGGAAGCAGATGTGAGTCAAGCAATTGGGCTTCTGTCTACCATATAGGAGGTCCAGGTTTCAATTCCCAGAGCTTCCTGGTGAAAGGCAAGCTGGCCTGTGTGGTGAGCTGGTTTGAGTGGAGAGCTGGCCTATGCAAAGTGCAGGCCTCCATGGAGTGCTGGCCTACACAGACAGCTGGCACAGCAAGATGAGGAAACACAAAGAGACAGAGAAGATAAATAATAAGAGCTGAGGTGGCACAAAAGATTGGGCACCTTTCTCCACTTTGGAAGGTCCCAGAAATTGTTCCCAGTGCTGCCTAAAGAGAAGACAAGCAAACACAGAAGAACACACTGAGAACAGACAGTGAGCACAAAACAACGAGGAGAGGAGAAATAAATAAATAAATAAATAAATAATCTTTTAAAAAAATGATACAACTTGCAATGCCAATATTTATCCCCAAAATACTAGAAGGATCTCCATACCTGTATTAATATAAACTCATTTATTATTTTCTCCCCTATATTGAATGGCTGATGAGTTCCCTTACATATTTAATGCCTAACAATATAGAACCTTGGTTGCTTAGAAAATTATGACACAAATTTGAAAATCTTCATTCATTTAATTTGACATTGCACACCTACATATTATCTTCTCCTAAATCATTTTTTTCTTTATTTCTAGTTCATTTGGAATATTTTCTAAATATTATCTAACAAGACACCTGGGTGATTTTGGTATGTAAAGTTAACTATTTTGAGATTCCAATGTTTTTTTATTTCTGTATGTTAGTATAAACGGGACTCACTGGGACATGGAGACCAATGATTGCAGGCAGGAAATTTATTGAGGAGTTCTTTCAGCAGTGAGGGTCTGAAGAATAGACTTCAGCCTGTCCCTGGAAGGGGTTATGAATTCATACAGTAATTCAAAAGGTTAGGAAATGTTAATCAGCAAGAGGGGGTTAGGATTTGGCTATGATTTAGGGACTAATAGGAGACCATAGAAATGAATTCTTTCCCTTGTATGGTTAATGGGGTAATGGGCTAGGGAGTAATGTACTCTTGGAATGTAAGATGGGCTGATGAAGCCTTGGTCAGGAGAGAGTGGTGATTCTTATTTTGCTCTGCTCCATTGCCTTTGTTCTTGTGAGGAGATGGTTAGTTGCATTTATGCACATAGGCTATGGTTTGTTCAATCAGTCATGTAGGTCATGGATGGGGGTTGCCTTTCTTTATGTCACAGTCTTTTAATCATACATTGTGAACCTTCTAATAGGGAACCTCTAACACTGTACTTTTCCTCACTTTTCCCATTTCTTTTCTGAAGTATTCCTGTGAATCCATTTTATTCTGTTGTGTCAAAATTACATATTTGACCAGTTTTTACTATAAGCTCTTTTTTTCCCTTTGATTTGTTTTCTCTTTCAGATATTCTGATACTTGTAATTTATTTTGATAATTTACAACTATTTTCCCATACATGTCCTGTGTCTTTGACATTTCTCTTGTGATGTTTGCTCTTATAGAAATCACTTTGACCTTCTAGAGATTCTGAAATAGTGTAGTGTGTGAATACCCAGTCTTTAGAGCAGACTGGAGGAATTAACAAGTGGGCTCCATTATTTGTTTACTCTATAATATTGGGCAAATTAATCAACCCATCTCTACAATGTTTTACTCCACTGTAAAACTGAAATAATGCCTGGACCTGTTTCTTAGGAGAATTTTAAATATAATTTGAGTTTATACACCTAAGATGCATAGAACAGCATCTGGAAAATTATAAGTGAATGTCATCTTTTTTATATTTCCTTCTACAGAGGAGATTATTGGAATATTATCTCCAAAGGATATGATCAAAGGTCATTTTGCCTGAGGTACTTAGGTAGAACATTGGCTCTAAACATTTGGGAAATCTTTTGGAATAGGGGATTGATTGAAAATTAAAACCACTGGGCAAGTGAATCAAATGTGAGACTGGGAGAAATTTTGGAGAGATTTTGCAGAAATAGTGGATTTTAATCAACCCCATATATTAAGCCACTATCCTTTAAATTATTGCTTGTGAAAGAGAAGCATGATACACATTCCCAACATTCACAAATTTGAATTTTGACTTCCCAAATTTTTAATAGACTATCTTCCTCTTCAGCATTTTCTAAAATTTATTACCTAATAATTTTCTCTCTACATTTTCTTTTTTTAGTTTGCCAACTCAAAACTGTTGGGGAAGAGCATTAGTTATTACATCTAATATTATGTGTACCCTTGTCTGTGCAGTAAGAGAATAAAGGACTTTTCAGCACACTCTTTTTCCCATGATGCATGGGAAGGTAACATATCTTTTACCGATCAACCTAGTAAAAAGTGATAGAGAAACAGTTAAACACAGACAAACTTATTGACTCCAGAACATTACTGTTAATGACTGCTGCTTCCCCTCATTCACTCAATATGCATATTTCTTTCAGTTAAACAGTGTCAATTAGTATATTCAAACTCTGAGTTGACATGTAGAAACACTTACTATTTGTACTGAGCCTAGTTTTTGTAACCTTTGTTTGAGTACAAAACATTTTCTACAATAAATCTCCAGGGAAGTTGTTTGTAGAACTTAAGTAAGAAATTGTGATATGGAGCCATCCCTTCAGAAAAAAGTTTTTATTTTTTATTTTTAAACATGCTTTAGATTGCATAAACATTGCATAAAAATGTAGGCGATTCATTAGCGTGGTACATTTGCTGCAATTGATGAACACATATTGAAGCATTGCTACTAATCATGGACTATAGTTTACATTATAGTTTAGACTCTGCCCTGCACAAGTTTATAGGTTATGACAAAATGTATAAGGGCCTGTATCTGTCTTTGCAATTTTTATCCAGGAGGGTCACAGACTCTTTGGAGAAGATGGAAAGCCAGGAGTTTCTGGACAGAATATTATTGCACATAATTGACTTATTATGTCATCCTATATATTTTTCACACTTTATAAAACTGAGATAATTCCCGAGATTCATCTTTTTGCCATCGTGATCAATAATACAAAAAAAGTTATCAATATTTTCACTAATTTCAGAGCTTTATGTCCTAGTACAGAAAGGCTTCCATTGTGTGTTATGAGTTAATCCCCTTTATATCTAAAATGGTACTAGTAATGTACTATCAAATTGAGGAAATAATAATTGAATCATTTTCTTTGTCTTGTTGTTGAGATGATCTCATGCAGCCACTCCCATATTTTATAACTCTTATTTTGTCAAGGTGAAGATTATAACCCCATTTTTTCCAAACTTTGTAATTTGGAAACATGCATAATTCAATTTTGCAAACTAAGAGGGACACTGTTTAACTTGTATCCAAATTTTTTTATGACTTTCAACTGAAATAAATATGTATCTTTAAAATTGTGGAATAATACAATGTAGAAGAGAAAAAGTGGAGCTATGTCTTTATATTGCCCAAAGAAAAAAACATCAACATAGAATTATCTATTCAATAAAAATAGCTTTCTAAAATAAAGACAGTATTGACTTTTTTTGCTGTATTCTGTACATTTAATAATTGAAAATATAAACAATTAAAAACTAAAAAGTAAACACAGATGAATAAATATATACATTTATCAATTAAATGTAATGGGTACATAAAAAATTTTTTTTGAATCAAACAATATGTTACACAATATATTTGTTTTATAGTAACACATTCATACAGTATTTGTCCTTTTATGTCTGGCTTGCTTAGCTCAACATAATGTCATCCAGGTTCAATCATGTTGTCATATGCTTTATGACTTCATTTCTTCTTACAGCTGGATAATATTCCATCGTTTGAATAGACCACAGTTTATTTATCCATTTATCTGTTGATGGACACTTGGGCTGTTTCTAACTTTTGGCAATGGTGAATAATGTTGCTATGAACATCAGTGTCCAGATGTCTGTTCGTGTCACTGTTCTCAGTTCTTCTGGGTATATACCCACTAGTGGTATTGCCGGGTCACATGGCAATTTATAACCAACTTCTTTTGGAACTGCCAAACAGTCCTCCATAGTGTCTGTACCATTCTGCATTCCAACCAACAGTGAAGAAGTGTTCCTATCTCTCCACATCCTCTCCAACACTTGCAGTTCTCTGTTTTTTTAATAGTGGCCATTTTGATAGGTGTAAAATGATATCTCATTGCAGTTTTGATTTGCATTTCCATAATCATGTGTGATGTTGAACATTTCATCATGTATTTTTTTGCCATTTGTATTTCGTCTTTGGAGAAATGTCTATTCAAGTGTTTTGCCCATTTTTTAATTGGGTCATTTGACTTTTTATTGTTGAGCTGTAACATCTTTTTATATATCCTGGATATTTAACCCTTTTCAGATATGTGAATTCCAATTTTTTTTCCCATTCGGTTGGCTGCCTTTTCACCCTTTTGACAAAGTCCTGTGGGGTGCAAAAGTGTTTAATTTTGAGGAGGTCCCATTTATCTATTTTTTGTTTTGTTGCATGTGCTTTAGGTGTAAGGTCCAAGAAACCACAACCTACTACAAGGTGTTGAAGATGTTTCCCTTTATTTTCTTCTAGTAGTTTTATGGTCCTGGCTTTTATATTTAGATCTTTGATTCTTGTATAGAGGGTGAGATAGGGGTCCTCTTTCATTCTTTTGGTTATAGATATCCAGTTCTCCCAACACCATTTGTTGAAGAGACTGTTTTTCCTATTAACGTGGGCTTGGTAGGTTTGTCAAAAACCGGTTGACTGTATAGGTGAGGGTTTATTTCTGGGTCCTCAATTCTATTCCACTGATGGATGTGTCTATCTTTATGACAGTACCATGCTGTTTTCATCACTGTAGTTTGTAATGTTTCAAGACCAGGCAGTGAAATTCCTTCCACGTCGCTCTTCTTTTTTAGAATGCTTTTGGCTATTTGGGTGCACTTACCCTTCCAGATGAATTTGATAATTGTCTTCTCTAATTCTGTATAATAAGATGTTGGGGTTTTGATTGGTATTGCATTGAATCTATAAATCAGTTTGGGTAAGATTGACATCTTCACAGTATTTATTCTTCCAATCCATGAACACGGAATGCCTTTCCATTTGTTTAGGTCTTTTTAAATTTCTTTTAGCATTGTTTTGTAGTTTTCTGGATATAGTTCCTGTACTTCTTTTGTTAAATTAACTCCTAGGTGTTTTTGTTGCTATTGAAGATGGAATTTCCCCCCGGATTTCCTTCTCAGGTTGTTCAATATTAGTGTGCAAAACCATTACTGATTTTTTTGTGCTGTTCTTGTATCCGGCAACATAGCTGAACTCATTTATTAGCTCAAGTAGCTTTGTCATGGACACTCCAATATTTTCTAAATACAGGATCATGTCATCTGCAAACAGTGAGAGTTTTACTTCCTCTTTTCCTATTTGGATGCGTTTAATTTTTTTTTTCTTGTCTAATTGCCCTAGGTAGAAATTCTAGTATGATGTTGAATAACAATGGTGACAGTGGGCATCTTTGCCTTGTTCCCAATCTTAGGTGGAAAGCTTTCAACATTTCCCCATTGAGTATGATGTTGGCTGTAGGTTATCATATATGCCTTTTATCATATTGAGGAATATTCCTTTTATTCCAATCTTTTGAAGTGTTTTTATCAAAAAAGGATGCTGGATTTTGTCAAATGCTTTTTCTGTGTCTATTTAGATGATCAAGAGGGTTTTTTCATTCAGTTTGTTAATGTGGTGTATTACATTGAGTGATTTTCTTATGTTGAACCAGCCTTGCATAGCAGGAATAAATCCCACTTAGTCATGATGTATAACTCTTTTGATATTCTGTTGGATTCGATTTGCAAATATTTTGTTGAGAATTTTTGCATCTATGTTAATTAAAGAGATTGCTTTGTAATTTTATTTTCTTGTAGAATCTTTATCTGGCTTTGGTATTAGGGTGATGTTGGCTTCATAAAATCTGTTGGGTAATTTTTCCTATTTTTCAGTTTTTTGGAAGAGTTTAAACAGGATTGGTGTTGATTACTTTTGAAATGCTTGTTAGAATTCACCTGTGAAGCCATCTGTTCCTGGACTTTTCTTTGCTGGGACATTTTTGATGATGGATTCAATCTCCTTAAATGTGATTGGTTTGTTAAGTTCTTGTGTTTCTTGTAGCATCAGTGTAGGTTGGTTGTGCATTTCTAGAAATTTGTCCATTTCATCTAGGTTGTCTAGTTTGTTGACCTATAGTTTCTCATAATATCCTCTTATGAACCTTTTTATTTCTGTGAGGTCATTGGTAACTTCCCCCCTTTCATTTCTGATTGTACTTATTTGCATCTTCTCTCTTTTTTTCTTTGTTAGTCTAGGTAGGGTCTTCAATTTTATTGATCTTCTCAAAGACCCAGCTTTTGTTTTTGTTGATTTTCTCTATTGTTATTCTGTTCTCATTTTCATTCATTTCTTCTCTAATCTTTATTGTTTCTTTCCTTCTGCTTGCTTTAGGATTGGTTTGCTGTTGTTTTTCTAGCTTCTCTTGTTGCTCATTTAAATCTTTGAGTTTAGCTTTTTCTTGCTTTTTAATATAGGCATTGAGGGCTATGAATTTCCCTCTCAAGACTGCCTTCTCTGTATCCCATAAGTTTTGATATGTTGTGTTCTCATTTTCACTTGTCTCAATATATTTACTGATTGCACTTGCAATTTCTTCTTTGACTTACCAATTATTTAGGAGTATGTTGTTCAATCTCCACACACTTGTGAATTTACTTTTTTCCTGTCTATTATTGATTTCTAGTTTCATTCCATTATGATCTGAGAAGGCGCTTTACATAATTTCAATCTTTTTATATTTATTGAGAGCTGAATTGTGACCTAACATGTGGTCTATGCTGGAGAAAGATCCATGGGCACTTGAGAAGAATGTATAACCCACTGAGTTTGGATGCAGTGTTCTGTATATGTCACGTCTAACTTGTTTATCATATTGTTCAAGTTCTCTGTTTCCTTGTTGATTTTTCTCTCTAGTTGTTCTATCTAATGATGTGAGTGGGGTGTTGAAGTCTCCAATGATTATTGTAGAAATGTCTATTTCTATCTTCAGTTTTGCCGGTGTTTGTCTCATATATTTTGGGGCACCATGGTTAGGGTCATAGATATTTATAGCTGTTATATCTTCTTGGTGGATCATCCCTTTTAATAATATATAATGGCCTTCTGTATCTCTTATAATATTTTTGCATTTAAAGTCTCTTTTGTCTGATATTAGTATAGCTACCCCTGCTCTTTTCTGGTTACTATTCACATGGAGTATCTTTTTCCAACCTTTCACTTTCAGCCGGGTTGTATCCCTGGGTCTAAGGTGAGTTTCTTGTAAGCAGCATATGGATGGCTCATGTTATTTTATCGATTTTATCGGCTGGAATCTTTTGATTGGGGAGTTTAATCCATTCATATTCAATGATATTACTGTAAGTGCACTATTTGCTTCCTCCATTTTATTCTTTGGTTTTCATATGCCATGTTGTTTTTGTCTCTTTTTTTACTCTTTTGGTTATCCTTTCTGCTATTCTTTCTTTTATACTCTCCTCCAAGCCTCTCTCTCCTGTCTTTTTCTTTCAGGTTCTAATGCTTCCTTTAATACTTCCTACAAAGGTGGATTCTTTTTTGCAAACTCTCTTAGTTTCTGTTTGTTTGTAAATATTTTATACTCACCTTAATATTTGTAGGACAGTTTTGCTGGATAAAAAGTTCTCAAGTGGCAGTTTTTCTCTTTCAGTTTCCTAATTTTATCATACCACTGTTTTCTCAACTCAATGGTTTCTGAAGAGAAATCTGCACTAAGTCTTACTGGATGTCCCTTGTATGTGATCGTTTGCTTCTCTCTTGCTGCTGTATTGTGTCTTGTTGTAGGTCTATTTGGATTTATTCTGATTGGAGTACAGAGTGCTCCTTGGTCATGTAAGTTCATTTCGTTCATAAGAGTTGGGAAATTTTCAGTTATTATATGCTCAAATACTCTTTCTGCCCCTTTTCCTTTCTCTTCTCCTTCTGGAACTGCCATGACATGTATGTTGTTGTGTTTTGTGTTGTCATTCAACTCTCTGTGCCCCTGCTCAATTTTTTCCATTCTTTTCTCTCTCTGTTCTTTTCTCTCTTCAATTTTACCTGCTCTGTCTTTGGTATCACTTATTCTTTCTTCTATCATTTCAAGTCTGCTGTTGTATGCCTCAAATAGGATTTTTACCTCACCTGCTGTGTCTTTCATTCACATGAACTCCGTTAATTTTTTGTTCAGGATTTCAAATTATTCTTTGTGTTTGCTCAATGTATTCTTTTTTTTAAATTATAAACAAATCTATTTTATTGATGGATATTAATAAAGCATACAATTTACCCAAAGTGTATCCAAAGTGTACAATAAATGGTATTTGGTATAATTACATAGTTTTGTGTTCTTCACTTCTATTATCATTACAGTTTCAATCAGAATACCATTAAGTCCACTCTAGTCCATAGCTCTTCCCTCAATCCTGAGGAGTTTGGAATGGTGATGCCCACTCTCCTTCCAAGTGAGTGGGCACTTTTATCCAATGGATACGGTGGATGGGATTCTCATGCCTGCAGCTGCAGACTCTCTCTATTCCCTGGAATGGCAGTTTTCCATCATCGTCTCTTCACCAGGTGGCTTGGGTGAGTCCGTTGAGCTGTAGAATAGGGGTTGCAGCTCCACCGAGATTCCAGGCACAGCTGGCACATGGGCAGGCCAGAGGCTCCTGTCTCTGGATGTACACCTACAAACTACAGCATCATATATAGGTTTGAATAGAAGGGACTGATGGACCATGGGCAGGGAGGACTTATTTGAGTACAACTCTGTCACTCTCAGAAACAAAGATTACAAAGTAGAGCCCACTGATAAGGCAACAGTCTCTGGAGCTATTCCCCTTTATATAGGATCTGGGTGTCTCCAGAGCCCTCAGGAGCCCCTCTGTGTGGGGTGATATCCACTTTGGTGTTCTATGGATGCTACTGAGGTGTGAATAAGCGTTACCTCTGGGATGACCTCCCGTCTATCTTTGAAGTCTCTTAGCCACATGAACTCATTTGTCTTTACTATTTCCCCCATTATCAAGGTCTTTTTCCAGTCATATTGCCAGTTTGCACTTGGTTTTTAGCCCTCATTGCCAAGAAGGCTCATTCCCTGGATTCATGTCCCATGCTGGGGGGAAGGAAACGCATTGATATGCTGAGTTTGGCTTACAGAGAGGCCACATTTGAGCAACAAGGAGGTGGCAACCTTTAGACACCTCATCACAATAGGCTAAGTTTCAAATACAAGAGCAAAGACTCATAAGGCTAGTCATCAATAACAAGAACCCATCAGTGGACCATCTTCCCTTGCCAGACACTGCCCCTGCACTTACGGACTGTTGCTACTCCCTTGGAGAATGTGGCAGAGCTCTCCAGGTTGGGATTTCAGTATTCCCTCATTTATTGAATGATTGTCTACCCACTGTCACCATGCCCCCCCCTTGATGATATGAACATTAATATATATCTTTCATATACCTTCAGGTGAACTTCCTCCAATGAAATCCCCATCCCAGACAGCCCCCATCAATAATCTTCTCCTGCTCCCTCTGTAACCCTTCTGTGATCCAAAGCTTCCTTGAAAATGAAGAGATAAAATACATGGACACTAAAAAAAAAAGACTTTTTAGTGTTTAGAAATTTATTTTAGAAATTTTTATTTATTTTTTAGAAATAAAATAAAATTAAAGGAATGGGAGATTCAAAAAATGGGAAAAAAACAGAAAAATTTAAAAGTTTTTTTTTAACATTTTTCCTTTTATCACTGCATTATCGGGTATCCAGTCTGTAATGTGGCACTTGCCCCCTCTCACTCCCCAGTGTCTCTCGAATTTTCCTTTAATTTTCAAAGAAGTTTTAGGTCACAGCCAAGTCACATACAGAATACTAGAGACTCTCATATACCCAAACTCCTTCCCCTCTCCTCACCCCATATTAAAACCTTTTTTAAGTGGATGTTAGCATTGTTAAAACTGTTATACAGATAGTGAAACATCGCTACGAAACATTGTGAATGGCTTACAGTATAGTTTACAATTTAGATGGTACAGTTAAATAGTTTTTGATGATATTTTCCATGTCCTGTGTCCATTGCTCTAAGGTAATGAAAAACATTTCCCCTGACCACTAAATATCCCCTGTTTAATCTTTTCTGTTGTTTCCTCCCCATACCCCTTGGGCACATGACACTCCCTTGTCTTGACTCATTGGATGACAAGATTCATAGTTACATGCAGCAAGAGATCTTGACATGCTGATTATCCTCTCCTATTAGGATCCACCCTTGTGCCTAAGTGACACCCACCTGTCTGGTTCTGGGTAAATCAGTCCTCCCAAAGCTGGGGTTCCAACTCCTTCCCCCTCACCATGTGGGTCTCCACTCCCCGACAGAATACATTATGACAGAATTAACACTCACACACTCCGCAGAAGCCTACTCCAGATGCACCCTGTAACAGTTGGGGAATTTGATGTAATTATGAATTCCAAAAATATAATTGGATCATGCCTGTAATCTGATCTGTTAATCTGGGCATGATTGAATTATGATTAGGGCGTTGACTGGGCCATGTCAGTCAGTAGGGCGTTGAGCCCCACCCCCTGGTGGGTGGGGAATTGAATGTAAAAGGCATGGCAAAGAACAGAGGGAAAGCAGTCTTTTGAGAAGCAGTTTTGATGTTGGAAAGAAGGCCCCAGGAGAAGAGAAGCAAGCCATTTGCCTGATCATCTACAGATGACCTTGTGGAGGAACCAGGAGCTAAGCCCGGAGAGAAACGCAGCCCCGGGAAGAGAGGAACCCCAGAAGCCTGAACCCTGGCAAACGCCGGCAGCTGTCTTGCTCTAACACA
>JAQZBX010020312.1:0-33108 GCA_029593785.1 Cabassous unicinctus
GATTGGCTATAGTCAGCTGTTGCTGGGTAAAGGGCTTCCTGGCAGGGGAGGTGGGTGGTACCCACAAGGCTCGCAGGCCGCTTATGTCCTAATAAGGTAATATTGGGGGAATACAGGGGCAGGGGGGAGGAGGCCGCAATGCTGAGTCATTGGATCCGCCATTTTGAGGTGGTTGCCATTTTAAATGCATACCAACAGTAGTGGTCATCGTCTTGTTTTCTCTTCAAATGGGTTTGATCCATTGACTGCATTCTATCATGAAATCATGTTAGTGGTGATAGAATGTTTTGGGTCCCTGTATTTGAGGGATTAATCAAAACATTCTGAACTGCAGTTTTCCGGGAACTGACCTGACAGGTGTGGACTGAGAAAGTATACTCTACACTGTGCATCTTTGGCTTGATGCAGACACTCTTTAAGGATCCAGAGTAGAGGAAATAGGAATAGTATGTCTGTTACTACAGCACTGCTGTTAGTCTTCCCAAGAAAGGCCCATTTTAAAGTAAGGGCTTCAGCCTGTAGTTTGGAGCTATTAAGCAGTATCCATCAGGTGACACTCTTGGTTCTGCAACGGTAAGCATATTTGATTTTTCTACCTTATAATTGTCAAGCACCCAAGCAATCCTAAGCAGCAGTGCGGTGGGAAGCGGCTGGGTTTGCTTGTCACACTTCATAGATTAGACTGGGAAGGAAATGAGTCCAATTAGATTTAGAAAGTTTATTGCTCATGTTACAGCAGGCAACATGAGCTTCATGTTTGTATCAGTTCCTCTGGTCTCATATGTCCCATGGGAGCAATGTGTAGAGCAGGCTCAGTGGATGCCACGCGCACAACAAATGTGTATAACAGCTGAGAAACACTAGTTTAAGAATCTCCCAATCTTATAAGAGGAATGCTAGCAAACCTGCCCATCCTCCGCTCCAGAGACAGCCATTATCTTTATTACCTTGGGATGAAAGCAAATCTTTCCTGGGAAGGGGGATACTTTTCTATCCTGGGATGTCTCTGTGGGATCTCTATCTCTGTTGTCCTGGTAGGAAACATTTTTGTCCTCTGAGCTGGACAGAGACACCCTCTCTAGCTTCCAAGGCTGTTTGCTATCAAATATCCTTAATAAAGTAGTAGTCCAAGAGATGTTGAAACACCGTGGAGGATTGCCTACCAACAGTAACAGCTAGTGAAAAAATACCTTGGGGGAGGTAGTGCTCTTTGCAACACTAGATTGCTAGTCTTGAATCATCTGCCTTAATAGTAGGTTTGTTAGGATGGCTTGAATAAATTTATCAGAATTGTAGACACATATTGGAAACCAAACTCCAACATTTAATGCTCAATTTTTGGCCAGTGGGAGCCTCTCCAAGCTGGGTTCTGTGTCCTTTTAATATGTTACCATCATTCTCTGAGCACATTCTTGCCTTCTAGCACAAGATGCTTCAGCCTCACCTTGTACTCTCCCTGCCTTTGCCCTAGAACCAAACATTTCACCTTGGTTCATTTTCTTGGAGAATGGTTGCTAGAAACTTAGATAAGAGAGGAAAAAATGCTTTGCACTCTGAAATAAATAATAGCATCAAAAAAGAGGGCTTCCCATCTCATGCTGGTCTCCCAAATAAATGAAATCATAAACATTTTCTGGAAAGTATCTACTACCTAACAAAAAACAACTTTATTCTTGATTTTGCAATGGTGATATCTGAAAAAAAACATCATGGCCTTTGTGAATAGGATAATAATGTGAGAACATTATTATTTTTATACCATGAACAAATGAGCTATAAACCCAGTAACACAGCTTTGTAGGATTAGGAAAAAAACTGTTGTATTTTTTGTTGATATGGTTTCTAAGAATCTCAACTCCTTGCAAACCTTTGCAAGTAAACTAATTTCTTTTCTAAATGCTTTTGCCTCTGAGTCTTTTTGGTCAGGAGTTATAGGCAAACTGGTATTGTAACTAAGTATTCAGAAGGCCGTTCCACCATTCTATCAGGTCATCTGCTTCTAGATATTTGTTTATGTGATAAGACCAGTAAATTCCATGGTCATGAACCCTTTGCCATGCTTCTTTTGCTATAAAATTAATTCTTTGGCCAGAAGCTTGGTTATATATGCATACCATAATGAGAATAAGTCATTCTATAATTCTAAGAATAGTGGTGCCAAAAGAAGTATTGCAGGCAGGGGAGGCAAATCCATATCCAGAATATGTATTTATAATCAGTGAGGACAAATTGCTGCCCCTTCCATGATGGAAGGGATTCAGTGAAGTCAATCTGTCATTTTGGTTTCATTTAAAGGACTCAGCCCTGTTTTTCACTGTTACCAGTTGTATTAGTCAGGGTTCTCTAGGGAAACAGAATCAACAGGAGATATCTCTCAATAGTAAGGGTCTCTCACGTGACCGTGGGGATGCACAAGTCCAGTTCACGCAGGCAGGTGCAAACCAGGGGCCCCAATGAAAGTCCAATGAAGGTCCTTGATGAGTTTCTGGGAGATGTCCTCTCTGAATTCTGAAATCACTTCCCCTTTTAAGGCATTCAACTGATTGGATAAAGCGTCACTCATTGCTGACGGCGAACTCTCTGATTGATGTAGATGTAATCAGCTATCTATGCAGTAAACTCACTGGTGACTAAAGTCCATAAATGTCCTTGTATTACAATTAGCCCAGTGCTTGCTTGAACAAACAACTGGGCACAATTACCTGGCCAAGGTGACACATTAGCCTAACCATCACACCAGTTAATTGCTTAGCAGTGGCAGTAGCCAGATTAGCCTCAGTGAAGCAAAGTAAATGTTACTGAGCCCATGAATAGCTTCCATTCCTGCCACCATGGCCACTTTGTAAATGACCTGCTGAAAAAGCTCTGAGGTGCTAGGTAAAAAGGCTGAGAAGTATCCACAAAATGTTTCATCTTGTCCACTTGATTGCATTGAGAGATTCCTCTGCAATAGATCCCCTTTGATGAACATTCACATGGGACACAACTTCTTCACACTCCACCCATTCAAAGAGGTCCATCCACATACCTTTAACCAAGATGCTCTCATCACCAATATTGTGATCCTGCTCCTTCCAAGGCCCTAATTATCCAGCCAAGCTGGATAATTAACCACTCTTTATGAATCGGTATAGATCCATATCCCTGATCATCTCTTGGTGCAGAAAAAAGTGGACAACCAAATGTTTTGCTTGACATTTTGCCCACAGGAAGATTTTACTTCACCACTGTGTTTAAGGGATACTCCTTACAGCAGTTGTAATGTCGCAGCAGTCCACTTTTGGTTGGTGCCAGCATATCATGTGGCAACATCTGAAAACCAGGCCTGAGTTTTGCTTTCTTAGTCAACTGGTGAAAAAATGCATAGGTGTGGATTGAAGGAGAAGCAGCAAGGGCATCAGAAGTAAGTGTTGTCTGATACTGAGCCACTAGGTCAGCTCAGGTTGCATGATCATTCCATGTCCCATAGTCAGGCCCAGTAGCAGTCCAGGAGCTTTTTCTCATAAGGGGATTTGTTATCAGAAGAAGAGGGCATAGCTTTGTTCTGAAACCTTATTTATTCTTCTATCGGGGCTTGCCAGAGACCCCATACAACATCCCTCATATGCCACAGACATTTTAAGTATCCTTTGATCTGTTGAGTTATAAAGCCCATGGGCAAAAGCAGCTTGCATTGCATCCTGGACCTATTGCAGAGTTTTCTTTTACACTAGGCTTCATTCAGAACCTAGAAAACTGAGAAAATGCGTTGAAGTAGCACACACTAATATGGGATACATCTTATCTCCAAAAATTCAAAGAGGCCCACTTATCATTGTGCCTCCTTTTTAGTGGTAGGAAATTCAAGGTGCAGCAACTTGTCTTTCACTTTGGAGGGGATATCCAGACATGCTCCAGAACATTGAACCCCCAAATATTTCATTGAGGTAGTATGCCTTTGAAATATTCATTGGGTTTTCCTTCAACCCTTTGTCTCATACGTATCTTGATAAGTCACCTAAAGTACTTGCTACTTCCTGCTAGGTCAAATCAGCATAATGCATCATAGTGTTATGATGTTCTATGGAGTGTCAAGATGATCAAATATTTTCCAGACAGATTAAAGCTGAGAGTAGGAAAGTTGACATAGTCCCAAGATAAAACCATCAAGTGTTTCTGCCAGATGAAACCAAATTCCTTGCAAATTGGTAATAGAGAAAAAAGTACTTGCCAGTGCAATAGCTGCATGCCAGATGCTGGGACTGTGTTCTTTTGCTCCAATAAAGAAAATAATCTGGAACATTAGCTGCCAGTGCAGTTCCCACCTGATTAAATATATGGTTATTCTCAGTCATTCTCCAAGACTCATTCATCTTCTGTACAGGCCAAACAGGTGAAATAATTTGGAATAGAATAGGAATCACCACTCCTGTATCTTTCACACCTTTGATTTTTGCATGAATTTCTGCAGTTACCCCAGGAATGCCGGGGTTGCTTTTGGTTTACTATTTGATAGGAAGAAAAGTTCCAAGAGCTTCCAACTGACCTATGGATGAACTTGGGCCAAAATATCATTTATTGTGTGAAAAACATAAGCTGCATCACTTTGACTGTTGGCTCACAGTAAGTAGCATTTTGTGTCTTCAGGAAATGGAATCAATTCAGAGATAGTGCCTAGAATTTCTCAAAAGACCTGGGTATTGTCCTTTCCCCAATGTGCAGCCACCTTAGCACCTAGCAACCTAGCAAACCTGCCCATCCTCCTCTCCAGAGAGGCACTTTTGGGGAAGACTTGGAGGAAGACTTGTATTATATTATACAAGACTTATATTCTTGGGACATAGTTGTTGGGTCTTTCCTGAAGGGGACTTGGCTTTCCCATCAATCAAGAGGCCCTGGATCCATGAATTTATCAATGTCTAGAAACTTGGCTAGGGGTTAAAACTTTCTACTATATGGCTTCATTGATGTTTCTAGCCACCAGGTCTAGAGATTTTATTATTATATGTATCAAATAATATTTCAGTAGGCTTCCCATCTATTCAGTCCTGAGTACATCAAGACCTATCTATAGCCACTGCTATGGCTCTCTGCCAGATCAATACATCCTGATTGCATTGTAGTAATTTCTGCTGCCAATACAGTAATATTTCCCATCTTGTCTCTGGTGGTGAAGTACTACCACTTGGCCTCTGCCACTTCAGAACCCCATCATTCCCACTGAAATCAGATGGCCATCTCACTGGCAGGCTCTCCCACACTATAGAGGTTTTCAAGCATACTGGGGCTTCCCTCACAATGCATTTCTCATGGCCTTGTGAACAAAGTGCCCTCTTACCCTTTTTGAAGGATATAATTGGGGATGGGTGTGCATGTTGCACATGAAAAATCAGCTTCAACATTCTTTTCTTCCTTGCCTTTGAATACATTCCTCCAAATCATTCCAGGGACATTCTCACATATCATCTTTTAGAATATTGAATCCACATTTCAATCAATTGACCAAGCAAACTGTTAGGGTCCCTTCTAGTTGTGCTAGCTCACACATTTATACACAGAATCTCTTGTAAGTGCATTCATAGCAGTATGTTTGACTTGACCCAATTTTATATTCTTTTCTCCTCAGAGTAACAAACTCCAAATCCATTCCGAACATTTCCCCCAGGCTTTTGTCTATCAATGTTAGAAAAAAATAAATTGAATTTCTTTCAAAGTATAATCTCTGTCCTCGTTGGTCAGAGTTTACACTCATCTCCCTGGAGCATGTTGAGATCTGACTCTAGTTATGAGTCTAGAGTCATTCAGGGATGGCCAGCTTAGGTCTGGAGAAGAATAGGCATCTCTTTGCAAGGCAACATCCCTAGGTTAGGCTATACAGGATCTTTAAGCAAGTTTTGTGTCCTCAGCCACAGAGGGCAGGCTGATTCTCTTGGTAAGAGAGGCTCAGGGAGACTTGGGGTTTCAAAATCTCGGTTTTGTTTAATTCCACCCAGTGGTCCCTATTCCAAGTCTCAGGTCACATTCCTTCCCAATCAATGTCATAAGTATATAGTAGATTATTTTGGGATTAGATTATTTAGGACTACCATAGACATTTTCTGGTTATTTGGTCTTGTTACTTTCTTTCTGTAATCTCTCCAGTATAGTCAGAAGCAGCCATTCCGCCCCACAGTTTTTCTAGTCATTATTATTACTAACATGGCAGTCAAGTGCAGCAACCACTTAGCTTGCTTCAGTAGGCACTTCTTCACAAGCAACCATAGGTGATACTTTAAAATTGATCCTGATGCCTTTGCATGACCACTGATAACTAGATTTGTATTTCTGCTTAGCGGAGAGCTCAGCACTGCTTTCAAAGTTAAGGGCGTAACCAAATAATACCAAATCCCACTTAGAGGGTCTGTTTCCTGGGGCCACTCTGGCATCAAGTACTGTACTGGGCAAAATCCCATCAGGAAAACAGAAACTAGCCCTTTCAGTAGATAGAATTTTATATGAGAAATTTGTTACATGGGGGTTGGAGGACTGAAAAAACAAGAGGCAAACTTTCAGATCCAGAGATAGTAACCTACCAGGGGAACAAAGGGAAGAGGTTGGGGTTTATAGAAACTAGCAGCTCAGAAGAAGGCTCTCAGAGCTGGAGCGTAGACCCCTGAGAAAGAGGGACTGATACTGGTACTTCAGAAGTAGTTTGCAGAATCCTAGGCCCAGACTGCAAAACAGGGTTTAGAAGGGTGGATTTGGAATGGGTTTAATAGGACTATATGTGTATTTAACACATAAATGTGTAGAATCAGTTATTACAGAGGACATAATGAAATAGATGTTTATATCTACTTGTGGAATCAGCATGAAGTCAAGAGCTATAAATATGCTATACTGGTCAGATATACTGAAAACAGGTACCTTATACAAATAACAAGAGTAGTGTTGGCAAAAATTATTCAATTCTCCAAAGCAGTGAACAACTGCTGGTAATGTTCCAAACAAAAAAATGTACCATTTTCCTTTAATTTACAAGGCAGTGTATTCCTGGAAATTTTACAGCATATTAAAATCATGCAAAAAATACTCAGCCAATAGGTCTTTTACCTACATGAATAGCCAGCATAAATTCAAAAGTTGTATAGGATGAAACAACTATTATTTTGATGGGAATATCCTGTATATTACAGGATGTCTAGCACCATCTCTTGAATACTATAGTCCTCCACAAGTTTTCAAACCACCTGCTAGCATATGGTAATACCATCTCCACTTAAAATGACTGCTATAGGATCTTAAAGGCCTGGGTAGGAATTTTGGATTTTATTCTGAGTGAGACTGGAAGCCATTTGAGGGTTTTGAACAGGAATGTGACATGGTTCAATTTATGTTTTTATTTTTATTTATTTTTATTTTTATTTTTTGAGGTACTGGGGCTGGAGATGGAACCGGGACCTTGTATGTGGGAAGCTGGCGCTCAACCACCAAGCCACATTGGCTCCCCTGAGTTGGTCCTTTCGTTTGTTTGCTTCTTGTTTGTTTTTTGTTTCATTTTTAGGAGGCACCAGGGACCAATCCTAGGATGTCCCATGTGGGAATCAGGCATCAACCTCTTGAGCCACATCTACTCCCCAATTTATGTTTTTAAAAAGATAACTCTGGTTGCTGCTATGAGGACAATAGACTATGGAGGAAGCAAAAATAGAAGCAAGGAATCCAGATAGGAAGCTCATATTATTGTAGTAGGACGTGATGGTGGCTTGAATAGTGGAGGAAGTGGTGGGAAGTGGTAGGATTCTGGATGTATTTCAAACGTAGAGCAGACAGAATTTGCTAAAAAATTGGACATGAATGAAGATAAGACTGAGATCAAAGATAATGCCAAGGTTTTAGGCCTGAACAAGTGAATGGTGTTACCATTTATAAATACAGAAAGTACTAGGTAGGAGTGGATTTTCAGAGGAGGATCAAATTTTTGCTTTGGGTCTGTAAGATGCCTATTCTACATCCAGGTAGAGATACTGAATAGACAGTTGAACATACCATTCTAGACCTCAGGGGCATGGTTAGAGCCAGAAGTATAAATTAGGAAGTACGCAAGGATTAGATGAAATTTTAAATACATGGAGCTGGATATAATCGCCAAGGAGACGGATATAGTTGGGAAGAGAAGAAGTTCAAAGAATGAGTCCTGGGAAGCGGACGTGGCTCAAGCAATTGAGCTCCCACCTACCACATGGGAGGTCCCAGGTTCGGTTCCTGGTGCCTCCTAAAGAAGACAAGCAGGACAGGGAGCTGACATGATGGGCAGGTGCAGTGAGCTGGTACAACAAGATGACGCAACAAGAGACACAAGGAAAACATGATGAGAGACAAAACAAAAGCAGGGAGTGGAGATGGCTCAGGCGATTGGGTGCCTCCCTCCCACGTTGGAGGTCCCAGCACACAACAAACAAACAGCAAATGCAAACAATGAGGAGGTGGGAAGAAATAAATAAATAAAATAAACCTAAAAAAAAAATAAAAAGAATAAGCCCTGAGATCCTCCAAGATTTAGAGATCAAGAAGAGGCAGAGGGGTCAGCAAAGGAGCATAGTAGCATTTGGATTATGTTTTCTGACAACAATGCAATGTTTATAATAGCTAGTGTTCTGGGAATTATTCTACTATTCTAAGCACTTAATATGTACTACCAATTTTTTTTTTTAGAGAAATTATATGTTTACAAACAATCTTGCATAACATACAAGATTCTCATATACCACCCCACCACCAACACCCTGTATTGTTGTTTAACATTTGTTACAAATGATGAAAGAACATCAGAATATTACTACTAACCACAGCCCATAACTTACATTAGGTGTATTTTTCCCATGAACCATCCTAGTATTAATACCATGTAATAGTATTGTACATTTGTTATAGTTCATGAAAGAACATTCTTATCTTTGTACTGTTAACCACAGCCCATCATCCACAACAGGGTACACTGTGTTATACAGTCCCATGCTTTGTATAATCCATCCAAAGTATACACTCAGTGACTCTCAGTATCATCACAGAGTTGGGTTGTCATAACCACAGTCTATTTTAGAATGTTTTCATTACTCCAAAAACGAAAAATCCCATACGCCCTTACACCTCCCCATTGTTGACCCTTAGCATTGACACGGTACCCTCATTACCACTGATGCAAAAGTATTACAATATTACTCTTAACTATAGTCCATAAGTTACATTAGTTGTATTTTCCCATACATCGCTATATTCTTAACACCTTGTAATAGTGAAGTACATTTGTTCTAGTTCATGGAGAAATATTCTTGTACTTGTACTATTAGCCACAATCTTCATCCACCATCAGATTCACGGTTATACTGTCCCAAAATTATCCTCTAGTTTTCTTTCTACTGACATTTACGATCCTAGACCACCCCTTTCACACTTACATATCAGCAGAGTTAGTTGTACTTATTATAAAGTTGTACTGCCATTTTAAATGGTAATAATCACTCTGTGGGGTAGGTCATGTTGTTGTCTTTGCTCAGTGAGGAAAC
This sequence comes from Cabassous unicinctus, assembly GCA_029593785.1. Lineage (NCBI taxonomy): Eukaryota > Metazoa > Chordata > Mammalia > Cingulata > Chlamyphoridae > Cabassous > Cabassous unicinctus. The sequence goes on from JAQZBX010020312.1 coordinate 9,525, forward strand.
TGATGCAGCGTGTTAGGCCGATCCTAGCAGACATTAAAATCGACTTTAAAGCCCAGGCAGTTAAAGAGCATGGTTACAGGATAGGAAGAAGCTCTTAGACCAATGTGACACTGCAGAAAGCTGTCGAAAACAACCGTATTGCTCAATGGGAAAAAAATATGCTAGATCTCTCTATCACAACATAGATAAAACAAACAATAATGGCTGAAAGACATCAACATGAAAGGTAAATCTGTATAATTTCATTAACAAAAGAAAATGTAAGGGAACATAGGTGGGAAGATTTTCTTAAGACCCCAAAGGCAAACCATAAAGAGAAAGATTGTAGGATTTGACCATATCAAAATTAACAATCTTGTTCGGCAATAGACAACATGTACCAAGTAACAGATAGGTAGCAATTGTCAGGAGGCTTGCAAAGTCTAAAACTTGTATATTAATTTCCTACTGCTGCTATGTCAAACTACCACAAATTTAGTGGCTTAAAACAATACAAATTTATCATTTTATGGTTCTGGCGATCTAAAGTCCAAAATGGGTTTCACTGGACTAAAATCAAGGTGTCAGCAGGGCTGTGTTCCTTCTGGAGGCCCTGGGGGAGTGTTCCCTTGCCTTTTCCAGCTTCTAGAGGCTGCCTGCTTTCCTTGGCTCATGACCCCTTCCTCCATCTTCAAAGTCCCCCTAACTCCAAGTCTTCTGCCTCCCTTTTTCACCTATAAGGATGCTTGTGATGACTTTGGGCCCACGGATAATCTAGGCTAACCTCCCCATCTCAAGATCCTTAACTTAATCACATCTGCAAAGCCCCTTTTGCCATGAAAGATAACATATTAATAGGTTCCAGGGATTAGAGTTTGGGCATGTTAGGGGTGGAGAGCATTATTGGGTCTACCACAACTGGTATGTTAGAATTCATAGCAAACTCCTGAACATCAAATAGAAAAAGATAGGAAACCCAGTCGAAAGGTAGACAAAGAATATGAGTAGGCCATTCACAGAAGAGAAACCCAAATAGCTAACAATTATATGAAGAAAATGATTAACCTCACAGTAATCAGAGGAATGCTGATTAAAACAACATAGATGCCCACAGATGCCCATAGATGGGCAAAGATTAGAAAGTCAGTCACTGCCAAGTGTTGGTGAGAATGTGCAGAAGCAAAAAACACATTTCTGTTGACGGCATGGATCAGTATAACCTTTCAGGTAAGCAATCAGGCAGAGCACTGTGAAGTTAAGAATGCACATACCCTATGATACATCAACCCTACCTCTGGATATACATCCCCAAAGAAAGTCTTTTGTAGTCCATAGGAGAGTCATCCATGAGGATGTTTGTTACAGCATCTTTTGTGGAAGCAAGGTGGAAGCAAGGTGTTGGAAGCAATCTAGTTATCTGTCACTGAGGGAACGGGCAAATAAAAGGTGCATACTAAATCAGTCAGGAGTCTCCAGAGAAAAAGAACCAACAGTGTGTTTGTATATACACAAACTATGTATACATACATACAGACAGACATACACACACACACACAGAGAGAGAGATAGATGGTAATATAAGAACACAGAAAGAAGAACTATTCCAAATGACCTTTGAACATGTTATTCTAACTGTAAATCCCTGATGAGGCATGTTCTAGTGACAAAAAGAGCTCAAAGAACTCTTCAACTTAACAGTTTTACTGTTAGTAGTAATATTGCTATCGTAATCAATATGTTGAAAATAGAACAAATGAATAAACATCTTAATGTCTTTAGGAATCAAGATTTTTAGTGCAAGAAAAAGAGCAACACAAATATAAAACCAAAGAAGTAAGAAAAACCTGTTGTGAATTCAAGGATTTTGGAGATGATCAAATAAAATATTTGACCACAAGAATGATAGAAACACAGCTTTATTGGAGCAGTGTTTGGAAAGGTTGCTTGGGAGAAGCAGTCCCTCTCAGAAGGACCTTCAAGAGGCTGCAGCTCAAGTAACCACCCAGAAGGCGAAGGAGGGTAAGGAAAACTCCCAAAGAAGAGAGGAGTGGGAGAGGGGGCTTCTGTATCTGGGTGATGGATGATGTCATTCACTCAGCCCAATGGGAAGTATCTAGGTGAGAAAGCGCCAAAGGACAGAGGCATCTTGGGGTCTTTATAGCCCCATGATTTTATCTTATCTATGGCTAGTGGATGTTGGTGGCAGTTTCATGGGGTATGCAAAGCAGCTTGACTTTAAATGGCTAAAAATTTCTTATTAGGGCTATTTTTAAAGCAATTGGATGTGTAAGAATTTGTGTTTGGTGCCAGCAGGCTGTGGGCTAATGGTCCCTAGTCTGCTGTGAAGAAGTAAATAACATACAGGGCCAATACACAGGGTCATCTTTGGCTCATTTATTTAATAAAACCTGACATGTTAAGTTTGTACTGGAGAAACTAATATGAATACCTGCTTTAAAAATATATCTATATTTTCCAGTGTTGTCCATTGGACAGGCCCAGAAGCAATAACATCCAGTGACATTGAGCACACCTTGCATCATTCCCCACTAAAAGGAGCCAGAGCTCCATGGAGAATCAGCTGATTCAGAACTGGAGCCATGAAAGGAATGTTAACAATTGTTGGAAGTAAGTGTGCAGGTATGAAAGATCATTGTATAAATCTTTCAACTTTTCTATATGTTTGACATTTTTAATAATAAAAATATGGGAGAAAAGTAAGAAACAAAAAAGAGTCATATCTCAATAACACTAATGCAAATTAAATGCACATACATACACAAAAGAACTCAGAATGTACACATTAAATATATTAGTGTGAGTATTGGAAGCAGCTCTAGGAATGAGGGTAGTAAATGAAGTAGAAACATCATGCAATTAGTCAATGGCAGGGCCTTACAAGTCCAATGATGACACAGCTCATTTAACTAAAAAGTGTGTTTAATTCAACTCTGTGCACCTAAAGTCTAAATACGAAAGAAAAAGAAAGGAAAGAAGGAAGAAAGGGAAAAGGAAATTGAACATGCTTCGTAGAAGAGTAAAATAAAGGCTGAGAAGCTGTCTGTGAATGTGGTGGTTCTTGGTGATTTCAAAGTGCCTAGGTTCAGCTGCAAGCTAATGCTGAACTGCTGTGGGTTGATTTCTCAATAAATTATCTGGTGGGAGGACTGCAGCTGAGAAAGCAAGGGTAAGAAGGGCTGACTTCCCTTTGTAGAAGTGTTGAAATAAAGAGAAGGAGAGAGAGAATTAAGACGAGGCGGAAACGTGCATATGTGTGTATGTGTATGTATTAAGATAAGAGGCTTCTATATAAACTGGGAAAGGAGTCAATGGAGTGGGCACAATCGGCAAGATCTACACATTCTTAAAGAAAAAAGGCAAATGTCAGATTAAAACTCAAATCAAAGCATGAATTTACAAAGTGAGGCTTGCACAAATCCCCAAACATATTCACCTTGGCTTTGGGTAGAAACTGAGTAAATGGAGATAAGAAAGAAAATTGTTCAAAGATGTCCTTATATACAAATATGAATACCATTGGCAGCATTATTGATCTCATATATGAATACTACACATAGTATAGTGTAAGATACTATATACTTTATATACTATAATGTATGATAGTATATTATTATATAAAGGGAATAAAGGAGAAAATAATTGTATTTAACTTCATTGGATGAAAAAGTAGTAATTATACAGATACTTGTTTTATGAACTCAATATCATAAATTACTATTTTATTTTACTTTATAAAGATAGGATTTTTATAATGGATTCAGCTGTGCAGGAAATTTCACCTCACATTGTAAACATACAGAGGAAAATGTGTTGTATCATTCAGATAAAGTAGACCAGATAATTTCATAATGCCAGATCACAGAGTAGCATATTTAGGAACTATAAGTCAATCTAACAGTCCTGACCCTCCCTACTCCCAAAAGGCCATACATTCAATATGTAATCAAATATAAATAATTATTTCACGTATCTTATATATATTCATTCTTCAGTATGAATTTTAGACAATCACAGAAACACAGTCTTGAGGATTTTTTTTTTTTTTTGCCTTAATTACTAAGGACCTACTGATTTAAATCAATTACCTAATATTTTCTGGTCCAATGCTGGAAATACAGATATTTTTCAATTTGCACATTTGAATTCATTTGCTAACCAGAATGGTAGAACTTCTCCACTTCTGTACTGAATATACCCTTTTGATTGTAATGAAAATTTTAAATCTGCTGATCTCTAAATCTGATCTAGAGGCTTGATGATGGTGGTGTTGGTGAAAACAAGAAAGAATTACAATAAAATCCTGTCTGGCAAACCAAGGTCACCATGACTTGTGGCACAAATCACTGTGGGAAACAATTTTTATGATGAACAGGTAGCCTTTGAATACTCCTATTACTATGAGAAATATGTTATGAAAATTAAGGTTATTTTCCAATGGAATATAAAACAACATAAGTCCTCATTAGTAACATCATAAAATAGTTACATTTGTGTGCTATTATATGATAGAAGAGAGTATGATTTTATCCTTGTTTTGATTTGTGGCTGTTTCCTATTTGTCATATGTGGCAAGATGCCTGCTTCTGTTGGAAACTTAAAATTGAATAAATTTACATTTTAAAAATTATTAAATTATTAAGATGATGTACATTCTTTTTTGTACTAAGTCTTTGAAATCTAGTGATTATTTGTATGTACTGCACATATCAGATGGGACTAGCTATATTTCAAGTTCTCAACAGTTACATGTGGCTAGTAGATATCATATTGAATAGTATAGATTTAGGTCAGTTACTACAGAGGAGAGGAGTGTGAAATGGGGCTGTAACTAAGAGGGAATATAGGGTCAAAGAAGTGCTTTGTTCTGTTTTAAAATGAGAGACTTCAGCATGTTTCAGTGCTGATGGAAGGAGCCAGTAGAATAGGAGCAGTTGGAAATGTAGACTGGCTTCAAGGTATTGGTGGGGAGGTAAAGGGTGGAGAGGGGAGAGAATTACTAAGGAATCAGGGTTTTTGAGAAGGTGAGAGAAAGTGGATTATATATATGTATATATAATCTTTTTTATTAGAAAAGTTGTAGGTTTACAGAAAAATCATACAGAAAGTACAGAGTTCCAATTTACCCCTTCCCCTCTTATTAACACTTTGCATTAATGTGGTACCTTTGTTATAATTGATGACAGAATGGAATTTTGAGCAGAGGTAGTGGGACTGACTGACTTCAGAATGGAGGAGGAAATTCCTCTTTCATTGTAACAAGAGAAAAAGTGGGGGGAAATGGGTCCAAACATGAAGAGCCTTCATCTGATGGATTTTATTTTCTTTGTGAAGTAAAAGAGCAAAGCATCTGCTGAGGATGATGTTGGAGGTGGGGAGGCAGTTTGGAGTTTTGAGGAAAGTGGAGAAGTTTGGACTAGCCTATGTGGAGACAGAGGAGAGAGTGAGAGAGAGAGAGAAAGAGAGGGGGTGAGGGAGGGAAGCGGGGAGGGAAGGAGCTGACTGGGGAATCACTGACTGTGGAACTGGTGGGAAGCTTGGGAAGCTTGTATAAATGGCCATGTATCCAGTCTGTATAGTTATGTGATTTTCTCCAGCAGCTTTCATTAACCTGGTTGTAGGTAATAGAGAAGGTACAATGAAGTCTGTTGCAATCAGTCAGAACTAAGGTTTTTCCAACCCGTGTGAAAGACAGACTAAGAGAATTGAGAAATCTATCCAGGGAGTGGTTCAAGTGAAGGACTTTAAAATCTAATTTGAAGTGGAAATGAAGTGAAAGCAGAAGAGAGCTGATACAGAGAAAGTAGATGTGACAGTTGCCTGGAGGTTTCAACAAGGTTTGGGGACCCATCTCTTGGGATTGGTTGATTGTAGAATGGGAAGAATAGGAGGCTATGGTTGGAGAGTGAGATGACTGAATTTCATTGCTTACAAGGTTGAACAGTTTTGTGTAATGACAAGGTTCAGGGTGTTGGTGTGGGAATGGGTGCTGAAATGGAATAGATGGGAAGGGTAGTGGAGATAAGGAAGTAGAGGAACTGAAAGGCCAGGATGTTGGATGGATCACCCATGTGGACATGGAAGTCCTAGCATGTTGGCTGGACTTGGAATGAGAAGGACAATTGTAAGTCAGGTACCAAGTCACAGTATTGGAATTGATCAGGAGGTCTATATATGACAGCAACAAGGAGGAGTGGAAGTTTTATAGCCAAATAGGTTAAAGCTCAAGGGGGTAAGAGTTTTTATAAGAGAGTAGGAAGGCAAGGTCTAAAAGTGGCATTGTGGAAGACAGGATGTCACCAGCCTTAAAGAACATCTAGTTCAAAGCTCTCACTCTGTAGGAAATGTCAAAAACTACCAAAGAATTGTGGGAAGATGGTGATGGACTGACAGACAGAGCTGAATTCTCCCACAAAAACAATGGAGAAAGAGCCAAAAGCTGTCTGTGGGGTCTGCTTTGGGAGCCAGCAGACCAGGACAGTGCTATACATCTCCCAGGAGGGTGAGGGACAGAGAGACAAAGAAGCCAAAAAGACAAACGTGAGTTACCAAGCCTCTGTGGCAGACGGGAAGGGGTCCTCTCCCCCATCCCCAAGATAGTAAGCTTGGGTAAAACCCCTGGCTCACTGTAGCCAACTTAGAAGGGAACAGACATCTTCCTCCCTGTCATCTGTTTCAAGGGAAAAGGGAGGGGACGTCGGGGTGCTTTTCTTCATGAATTCTGCCAGCAGAGCCTGCTTTGAATCTCCGATCTGGATATTCAACACAGGAACACAGGAAAGCCAAGACTGAAACACCGCCATGGAAAGGTGTGCTGACTAGAGCCATCTGCTGGTCTGGATTTTGCATGGACAAAAACTGTCTCTGCGCTCTCTATAACCAACCCCTGGGAGGAAAGCTGTGCCCCACTATTGAGTACCTGGACCAATTCTGAAAACTTAAGCTGGGCAATTTTAAAGACTGAGAATAAGTTGAACCAAATATCAAAGAAGAGCTGTGGGAAAAAAAACAATAGGCAAGAGAGAGAAATTAGCCATCAGAGTAAATACACCAACATATTCAGATGCCTAGACATCAGCAAAAAAATTACAAGCCATACTAGGAAACAGGAACAGATGGCCCATCCAAAAGAACAAACCAAATATCCTGAAGAGATATAGAATTTAATATAACAGTGATAATCACAGAATTCTCCCAAATTGCTTCAAAGAATTTAAAGAAAATATGACTAAAGAAATAAAGGATATTAAGAAGACACTGGGAGAGCGTAAAGAACAATTTGAAAGTGTGCAAAGAAAAGTAACAGACCTTATGGGAATGAAAGACTCAATGGATGAGATTAAAAATACATTAGAGGCGCATAGGAGCAGATTTGAGTTGCTTGAAGACAGAATTAGTGACTTCGAAGGCAGAACATATGAAATGGAAAAGATAGGAGAACAGAAAGAGAAGAGGATGGAAAAAAAATGGAACAGAGTCTGAGGGAATTGAATGACAAAGCGAAATGCACAAACATTTGCATTATTGGTGTCTCAGAAGGAGAAGAGAATGGAAAAGGGTCCGAAAGAATATTTGAGGAAATAATGACCAAAAACTTCCCAACCCCTATGAAAGATGTAAATATCAATATCCAAGAAGGACAATGCACCCCGATAAGATTGAGTGCAAACCACGTCAGAAACCATGGAGGAGAGAAGAAAGTGGTATGATGTATTTAAGGTACTGAAAGAGAAAAACTGCCAGCCAAGATTCTGTATCCGGCAAAGCTGTCCTTCAAAAATGAGGGTGAGTTAAAAATCTTCACAGACAAACAAAAACTAATAGAATATGTTACCAAAAGACCAGATTTGCAAGAGATATTAAAGGGGGTATTGCAGCCTGAAAGGAAAAAAACAAACAAAGGCGAGTGATTTGGAGAAGAGTGTAGAAACGAAGATTATTAGGAAGGGTAAAATAGAGTAGAAGAAGACAGACAATAGAGCAATATGACAACAGAGAGCCAAAGGACAAAATGTGATGAAGCAATCCAAAGTTTTCAAGTAGCCCTTCACATCTATCCAATGAACCCTGAAATATGGAAAGAAGGCCTTTCTTGGGCAAGAACACTCCAGGAGCAGCAGAAAGTGGCACAGAAGACTAAAAGGAGTGAATCATCAGCAGAAGTAACAGATTTCTCACCAAAGTCAATTCCTGACTATGACTTTGAAAGTGATGAGTTTGTTGCTGTTTGTGCAGCTGTTGCTGAGAAACAGAAGACAGCTTCAAAAACAATGGTTATTGTGTCTGCGTCTGGGACTGTGGAGACTGTAACTGAGAAGGAAGATGGTGCTTCAACACCAGATGGAAAATGCATTGCGTGAATTATTTGAATCTGTCTTTCTTGATAATCATTTAAAGTTTTAGACATAGGGACATTTATTCTGGAGAAACAGGGCAAAACTCCTGCGTGTGAGATAAGTTTTTCAGATAAAGCATATAAATTTGGACTATGCTTTGATAAGTTATGGTTTATATGTAAGATTAGAATTCTGAGCAAAATGTTTTTGATGTATAAATTTAATTTAATCCAAATATGTGGATGGATACATTTTATAGACACAACTTGAAAAGCAAATTCTTGAATAATAAATAACTTGGTCAGTGTTATTAAAATGTTGAATCTTTGACTTTTGTTTTATGATAAAGAAATAAGTTATTGCTTTCTCTCCTAGAAATATACTGCTGTTACTATTTACTCTGTTTTCCTTGCTTCTGTAGAGTAAATTTGTCACAAGGCTTAAAGGTTTTTAACATTCGTTTTGATTCAAAGCTGTGGTTTTGTTATATGTGGAATCTTTGAAAGTTCAGCCAAAAATGTATGCAAATGTGAACATTGTAAAGTTTCTCTTAATTCTGATTTGTGCTTAATTTTTGGCTTTAAAGAAGTTATAACTGATAGTTGCCTCCTTTAGTATTTGTTAGATGTGTGAAGTACTGATAAATGTCACAATGATGGTTTTATTGTTTAGATTATTACTGTAGGTAGGTTAGTCCTTACCACAAGTAAGTCATTTTTTAAATGTGCATTTTTAAAAAAATGAATGGCTTTTACAGATACATCATAATAAATTATACTGCTACATTTAAAAAAGGGGGGTGGGGTGGGGGATGATGAGGGAGAGGGAGGGTGTACATGGGAATCTCTCATATTTTTTTATGTAACTTTTCTGTAATCTAAAACCTCTTTTAAAATAAAGTTTATTGTTTTTTTTAAAACTATCTAAAATTTTTAGTGGGTTCCAAGTCTACTTCTTCATAGGCAAAATAAAATGAAAATTGGGTCCTACTTCAACATGGAATGCAGAATAAGATTCAGTAAGGTAAATAATTTCTTTATCCCCATGATATATTAATACATAAGCATTTCTAGCATAGTTACATTTTTTGCCACAATTTCTGGAAGGATTGAGAGGGTTAATTCAAGTTTTTTCAATAGTTTAGTGGTAAAACCTGAAATATAATTTCTACTTGACTTCTTTAACCACTTGACAAGAATGATATAGTGTACCCTGTATTTCTTATAGCATCTAAATACCTCAATATAATTCTGGCCTTCCTGTGCAGTGAATCAGCAATAGAATCTAGCATCTACATTTCTGCCTGATGCAGAAATATTCATAGAGACTGCCAAAAAGGCACTTTGCGGGTTTCCATTTCCAAGCCACAGGCTCTGCCATTTGTATACAGGTGACAATTGTCAGTGAAATTTTGTGTCTCAGTTTTTTAAGCTATGATTGTACAATATTTTAATTTGTTTTCATTTGTTAGAAATATAGCTAGAAAATTAGGAGGTGCAGATTTGGGCTTCATTAGAACAGGGACTTTTTAAAAAATTGATCTCAAATGTGTTTGCAGCTTCAATTTCGTTAACTCTCAGAAAAATACAGGTATAATCCCAATTACTTCCTATTAGAGTCAGGAAGTTAATTTGCTGTCATATATCCCCAGTTTTAGAGAGATTCTTGGATGATTTCCTGTATTTTTATTCTCACCATGCTTGAAAAAAATAGATTTGCCTACTATTCCATAATATCATTTATTGTCCTGAGAGTCATAGAAAGACAATTTTCACCCTCTTGACATTTTAGCACTTTCCAGTTTATAACCAAGCTAATTAAATGTAGGTTGAAATCACTTGCGATAAAATACTATTTCATATTTTATATCAAATAGGATAGTGATGAGTATGTGATTTGAATTTTATTTTGCAAAATTGAATTTTGTTTCACAAAATTATTTTTTATATTCAGAAAAAAATAAGAAAACAACCAAAAATATTCATCCTCAATTACTGATGGTACTAATTTTTCTAGTTATATCCTCATTCTTCAGAAAACTTACACGTTCCAAATCAAACTTATGTTTGTAGATTGTGGGATAATGGTGGAGTAGAAAGCTCCAGGAATTATTCCCTCCACCAGAACAACTGTTAAAAGCAGGAACTGTCTGAATCAACTATTTTGAAACTCCAGAGTCTAGTAGAACACTGCAGCATCCAGGGAAGAGCAGGAGGGAGAGGCTGGTAAATTGAGGAAAGTACCAGCAATTTGCACTCTCTATACAGCAGCTATCATCACCTATCCCCCAGCCTCGTGGCAGGCAGGAGTGAGGTCCTCAACTGTGGCCTCTGGTACAGCTTGCTGGGGCAAGGGTGGAATATAAAGTCCTAGTTCCCCAAGATCCGGGGGTGTGCAGTCATATTGCTGACCATTGCTTTTGATAAGCTACTTCAGATCACTGGGGGCTCAGCTCTGATAGTGTCCATTGTTCCAACCCATCTCAGGCAAAAGAAGCAGAGGAGCCTTAAAAACAGTGCCCTTCCTCAAAACTATGGAAAACATTTAAAGGGCTGCAATACTGAGCAAGTGCCAAATCAAGAAACTGCAGCTTCAAAGAGCCATAGGAGAAGCTCCTGGCACCTTTGCTGGTGCCTTTTCCCCCCTTCCCTAGGGCAGCGTGGAGCTGACCAGTACTCTCTTTGTGGGTCCTGAATCTCCTTCTGGCTGGGAAAGACTAACCTAAGAAAATCCTCTCCAGCTTTTTCCTCCCAGAATTTCCCTCCAGGCGAAAGAAGCTTGGGACAGTGAAAGCTGTGTGAGAAACAACTGAGTTGGGCAGCCTGGGTGAAAGGCTTACCTGTTTTAATTACTGCCAGGGAGCACCTGGAGAGAGAGAAGTTCTGTTTCCTAGGGAGTAGAGGAGGGCATTCAAATTCCTTTAAACAGAGGGACTCCAAAGGCCACTAAAAAGCACAAGCCCAGGATAAGACATGGGCTCAGAAATGACAAAGACGACTTTGCATTCACCTTGGGCTGATCTTCTTGATAGGAGAACTGAACTCTGAAGTAGAGCACCAGCCAATTTTCAAAGACTGTGAAAGGATTTTTTTTTTTTGCTTTGGTTTGTTTGGTTTTATTAGCTCCTGGAATTCAAGGAAATCTCTAGACACAAACTCAAGAAAGACCACTCAAGGACTAAATCCTAGAGTTAACTTTTTAAAATATTAAAATCTACCATGTGCGACAAAAGATTGCAAGACAAATAAAGAAACAGGAAATGATGGTCCATCCAAAGGAAGAGGATAAAAATCAGTAGATAAGACCAGACTGTGGACATACTGGAAAAAGACTTAAAACAAACAAACAAACAAACAAAACACAAATGAACAACAACAACCAAAAAACTTCAGTATGCTCAAGAAGATGAAGGAACATAAAGAAAAAGAACTAAAGGATATTAGGGGGAAAAAAATGAATGAACAATACAAGAATCTCCATAAAGAGATAGAAAATTTAAAAAGGAACCAAACAGTACTACTGGATTTAAAGACCACAATAACTGGAATGAAAAATTCACAGGAGGGTTTCAGCAACAAATTGGAGCTGGCAGAAGAAAGAATCAGTGAACTTGAAGACAAGACAATTGAAATGAGTCAGGCTAGAGAGGAGAGAAAAAAAAAAAAAGAATTAAAAAAGTAAAAATAACTTAAAAGACCTGTAAGGCATTATCAAGCATACCAATATAAACATTATGATAGTCTCAGAGTGAGAAGGAGAAAAAGGAGCAGAAGAAATAGTCAAAGAAACAATGAAAAAAATTTCCCAAACTTGGCAAAAGATGTGAATATACACATCCAAGAAGACCAATAACACCAACCAGGATAAGCTTGAAGAAAAATATGCCGAGATACATGGTGGTCAAATTATTGAATGTAAAGGCCAAGGAGAGAATTCTGAAAGCTTCAAGAGAAAAGCAATGTGTTATATACAAGGGAGTCCCAATTAGGCTAAGTGCCAATTTCTCATCAGAAACCATGGAGGCAAGAAACCAATGGTTGAAATACTTTAAGTGCTGAGAGAAAACAATTGCCAATCAAGAATTTTATATCTGGTAAGACTGTCTTTCAGAAATGGAGAGATTAAGACATTATCAGGTAAACAAAAGTTGAGAGAGTTCATTACCACTAGACCTGCCCTGCAAACAATGCTAAAGGGAGTCCTTCAGGCTGAAAGGAAAGAACACTAGACAGTGGCTCAAAGCAGCATAAATAAATAAAGATCTCTTGTAAAGGTTACCTTATGAGTAATTATAAATGCCAGTACTATTGTATTGTATTTTTTGGTATATAACTCCGCTTCTTACTTCTTACAGGTGCTAAAATGCAAATGCATAAAAAGTAGGGATAAATCTATGATTTTGGACATACAGTTTATAAAGATATAATTTGTAATAAGTACAATAAAAAGGTGGGGGTATAAAGGGGTATAGGAACAGTGTATGTGTATGCTATTGAAGTCAAGTTGGTATCAAATAAAAATGATTGGTATAGATTTAGGTTGTTAAATTTTAACCCCATGGTAACCACAAAGAAAATATATGAAAAAAATATATAGAAAGAAATGAGAAGGGACTCAATAGGGTACAATACAAAAAAAATGAAATAAATATAAAAATAGGCATTAACAAAAAAGTTGAGGGTCAAAATAGGTATATGACTTACAAAGGCTAATTAGCAAAATGGCAGAAGAAAGTCCTACATTATCGGTAGTGACTTTAAATGTAAATGGATTAAACTCTCCAGTCAAAAGGTAGAGATTGGCAGAATGGATTAAAAAAAATCATGACTCAACTTTATGCTTGTTACAAGAGACTTACCTTAAATTCAAAGACACAAATAGACTCAAAATGAAAGGATGGAAAAAATATATACCATGCAAATTGTAACCAAAAGAGAGCTGCGGTAGCTATACCAATATCAGATAAAATAGTCTTTAAGTCAAAAACTCTTATGAAGGACAAGGAAGGTCACTATATACTGATGAAGGGTAGAATTCAACAAGGAAGTGTAACAATTATAAATATATATGCATGTAACAGCAGAGCCCCAAAATATATGAAGCAAATATTGATAGATTTTAAGGTAGAAATAGATGGTTTTACATTAATAGTAGGAGACTTCAATACACCACTTTCAATAATGGACAGAACATCAAGAAGATACATAACGTAATAGAAGACTTGAGTGATACTGTAAACCAACCAGACCTAACAGAGATATATATAGAACACTTCACCCAACAGCAAAAGAACACACTCTTTTCTAATGCACATGGATCTTTCTCCAGAATAGACCATATATTAAGGCACAAACAATAAATTCAAAAATATTGAAATCATATAGTAAATCTTCTCCAAATGTGATGGAATGAAGCTAGAAATCAATAACACATAGAGAGCTGGAAAATTCACAAGTAAGTGGAAATTAAACAACATGTTCTTAAACAACCAATGGGTAAAAAAGGAAATTGCAAGGAAATTTAGAAATATCTTGAGACAAATGAAAATAAAAATGAAGCACAGCATGCCAAAACTTATGGGATGCAGCAAAGGCAGTGCTGAGAGGGAAATTTATAGTTCTAAATGCTTACATTAAAAAGAAGAAAGATCTCAAATCACTATCGTATACAGTCCCCAGATTATCCTTTACTGATTTTTGGTGGTAGATGAGGATTGTGGTTAATAATATAAATACAAGAATGTTCCTCTATCACAAGGTGTTAAGAATATGGTGATACATGGGAAAAATACAACTAATGTAACTTATAGAAAACAGTTAACAGTAATATTGTAATATTTTTGTAGCAAAGGCAAAGTAGATACTATATCAATGCTAAAGGTTAAAAAAAAGAATATGGGACTTACTTTTATGAAATATGGATATGATCAAACATTTTTTCCCTTCATTTTCTTCATTAACAAGGAGACCTTGGTCATGTCACTTAACCAATCTGTGCTCATTTATTTATCTTTCTGAACACTGGAGAAACAATTGAGTTTGTTTTTAGCATTAAGTAAGATAAATGTGCGTGGGCAGAATTTTTTAAAGTAATGCTTCCTTAATTTGTTTAGCTGCCTTTTGTCTGTTATTTTATTTTTTGAAGTTGAAATAAAGTTTACTTTTTAAAAAAGCCAGTTGAAAGTAACCAATTTGCATAAAAAAGATCTCAAATCAGATATCTAACCTCAGAAATAGAGGATCTAGAAAAAGGAGAGCAAACTAAACTCAAAGCAAGCAGATGGGAAGATATAACAAAGATTAGAGTGAAGATAAATGTAGAGAATTTAAAAACATTAGAGAGAATCAAGGTAACCAAAAGTTAGTTCTTTGAAAAATTCAATAAAATCAACAAACCTTTAGCTATGCTGACAAAGAAAAAAAGAGAAAGGATGTAAATATATAAAATCAGAAATGAAAGGATGAACATTACTGCCAATCTCACAGAAATAAAAGGGATTATGAGAGGATACTATGAATAACTATATGCCAAGACACTAGACCTAGATGAAATGAACAAATTCTTAGAAACACACAAACAACATACACTGACCCACAAAGATATAGATCTCAACAGACCAATATCAAGTAAAAAGATTGAATCAGTCATCAAAAAATGCCCAAAAAGGAAAAACCCAGGACCACATGTCTTCACTGGAGAATTTTACCAAATATTCCAAGAAGCATTAACACCAATCTTGCTCACCCTCCACCAAAGCACTGAAGAGGAGGGAACAGTCCCTAAATCATTCTATGAGGTCAACATTACCCTAATACCTAAGCCACAAAAAAAGAAAATTGCAGACCAATATCCCTTATAAATATTAGATGCAAAAATCCTCAACAAAATACTAGCAAACCTAATCCAATAGCACATTAAAATAATTATATACCCTGATCAAGTGGGATTTATCCCAGGTGTGCAAGGGTGATTCAACATAAGAAAATCAAGTAATATATCACATTAATAAAACAAAGGGGAAAAAAACACATGATCATTTTAATTGATACAGAAAAGGCATGAAAAGGTGTCAACATCATAGGTCACAAGGGAAATGAAAATCAAAACACACAATGAGATACTATTTTACACCCATTAGAATGGCTACTATTTAAAAAAAAAGACATGGAAAATAAGTGTTGGAGAGGATGTGGAGAAATAGGAACACTCATTCATTGTTGGAAATGTAAAATAGTGAAGTCACTGTGGAAAAGAGTTTGAGGTTCTAAGAAAGTATAGAATTATCATATGACCTGTCAAGCCCACTTCTAAGTATATACCAAAAAGAATTGAAAACAGGGACTCAAAACAGATATTTGCATACTGATTGTTCGTAGCAGTATTATTCACAATTGCCAAAAGATGAAAGCAACCAAAGTGTCCATCAACTAACAAATGGATAAACAAACTTTGGTATATACATACAATGGAATATTATTCAGCTGTAAAAAGCAATGAAGTTCTAATAAGTGTGAAAACATGGATGAACCTTGAAGACAACATGTTGAGTGAAATAAGCCAGACACAAAAGGACAAATACTTTATGATCTCACTGATATGAAATAATATTATTCATACACAATAATATTGTTCATACACAAATTCATAGAGTCAGAAAAAAGACTAGCAGGGGCCAGAGTGATGGTAAGGAATGGGGAGTTCATGCTTAATTGATAAAGAATCTGGGTGGAGTAATGGTGAAGTTTCGGTAATGGATGGTGGTGACAGCAGCACAACATTAGGAATGTAATTAACACCACTGAATTATATATTTGAATGTGGCTAAAAGGAGAAATTTTAGGTTGTATATATGTTACTAGAATAAAAATTTAAAAAAAATAGGACTGTAAAATACAAACATTGAGCCCGAACATAAACTATGGACTATAGTTAATAGTACAATTATAACAATATTCTGTCATCAGTTGTAACACAGGTACAACACTAATGTTAATAATGGAAGACTGCATGAGTGAAGGGTTTATATGGGCACTATTTTCTCCATGATTTTTCTGTAAACCTACAACATCTATAAAATAAAAAAATGTATAGGGACACACACTGTTCTTTTCTTTGTTCAAAAATGAGATCATTCCATACAAATGGCTGTGCAACTTGCTTTTTCATGAAACAATATATTATTATATTAATTTACCAAATATTTACTGAGTGCTTAGTGAGTACCAGTTCCGATATGAATACGTCATTATTTAAATGACAAAAATTTGCACAATTTCTTATATTTAATGTTTTTAAAACCAGATACCATTAGGGGCTTCTTTAAACAGAGAAGGCCTTGTCAGAAAATCAAAGTCAAAGTAGAGAAAACATTTCATAGAACAGTGGATCTTAAACCTTTTTAGTATATTGATCCCTTTGAGAATCAGATGAAAGGGCTTGCCTGAAAAATGCACACTCACACACACACAGACACACACATAGAGACATGCACACATAATTTTGACGACCATTGGAGGAAGTCTGTGGACCCCTAAAGCCAACCCTTTAGGCCACAGCCATGGAGCAGGTTGTGATCAGCCACAGAGTTCATATTCCTCTTGGCTTTATTTTCTGCTTGTTTGTTTAGTAGACCCACATAGCAAAATCTCAATACATGATAGATTTTTAAGTCACTCACATACTTCCAGTTTAAACAAAAAGGAAGTTCCCTTATGGAAATCTCAATTCTAAATCAATTCAGTTAAAAAGCACATATGTGCATACAAAATGCCAGCTTCCTGTGGTGCAGCCTGTGCAGTCAGGGCCCCATAATTAATACAGTCCTGAGTAATTTTTCAACAACGGGATCCACATTTTCATTTTACACCAGGTCCTGTAGACTAATAGCTGAAATACGCGTGTATGTTTGAATATACACAAAATGTAAGGACGGAGATTTTTCTTTCAATAACGTTTAAAATAAGGACACAAAATTAGCTGGAAATAAAAAATTTTCTAATGTATCTATCCAAGGTAATGTTGATATGTAAGCTGTGTGTTCTCATTAGTTTTTCCTCCTTGAGGTAATGTATTATTTAGTCATAATCTGCTAATATAAGTTTAACATTCCTTTAAAAAGTCTGAAGTGGAGATCCAAGATGGCAGAGTAGGGAATGGCAGTCTGCACTCCTCCTCCAGAGACTACGGGAAGGTAGGCAGGAGTATCTGGCAGAAAGGAAGCCGCAGGACCACGGGATCAATCGGAAAGGGTGGCTAGAGAGGGGGTCCCAATTGGCCGGGGGAGAGAGAAGCCATGGGAGGAAGGGCAGGCAAGCCAGCACACAGCTGGCTCAGGTGGAGAGGGAAGCCAGGGAAGTGTTTTGGCTGGGAGACTAGCACTCAGCAAGCTCCAAGAGTGAGGAAAGCCACTAGGCAACCAGGGGTACATCCCAGTGCCCAGCAGTCTCTTGAGGTGGGAGAGCTGCAGGGCAAACAGGCATGGGCACTGGTACCCAACTGGCTCAGGGAGAGAGAAGTGGTGGTAGGGGGTGGAGATAGGGCAGGAGGACTGGATCTCAGCCAGTTTCTGGGAAAAGGAGAGATGCTGAAGGGGCTCCAGGGAAAGGGGAGCACAGGCAGCCTGAGACAGTTGCTAGTGGCCTGAGAGGGAGGAGTGTTTTTTTCTGTTGTTTTTTTTTCCACCTCTGTTTCCTTCTTTTTTCTCTTTTTCCTCCTTATGTTCTTTATTTTCTTACTTTCATATTTTCCTCTTCCTTTGCTTCTATTTCATTCCACAATCTCTTTTTTGGTCTTATTTGCTTTTTTCTCTTCTCATCTTTCTGGTCTATTTTATTTTATTATTTTATTTTATTTTATTTATTTTTCCTGTTTCTTTTTTTTTCTTCCACATTTTTCATTCTTATTCCTTGTTATATTTTATGATTTTTCACTCTTCTTTCTTATATTTTTCCTGCTTCTGTTATGGTTCCTTTTCCATCCTTTTTAAGAGTTCTTTTTCTCCTCTTCTTTTTTTCCTTTTTTATGGTCTTAATATTTTTTTGGGGGGAACATCATCAACTACAAGGATGTAGAATAAGTGAAACCAAGTGTCAAAAAGGACCCTTAACACACAAAAAATGAAATATAACCCTAGAGTAGAAAGAGAAGCAAACCAACTGAATAAGCCTATCAAGATAAACAGATGCCTAGACACCAGCAAAAAATTACAAGCCATACTAAGAAAAAGGAAGACATGGCCCAGTCTAATAAACAAAATAAAAAGCAGGAAGAATAACAGAACATGGAACAAGTAATCAAGGATGTCCAAACAAATATCATGACTCAACTTAATGAAGTGAAGGAAGAGATAAAAGATATTAAAAAGACACTGGGGGAACACACAGAAGAAATCATAAACATACATAAAAAGATAACCATCATCTGATGGTGATGAAAGGCACAATGCAAGAAATTAAAACTGCTGGAAGCACATAACCACAGATTTGAACAGGCAGAGGAAAGAATTAGTCACATTGATAATAGAATATCTGAAACCACACAGATAGTAGAATAGATAGATTTTTTTAAAAATAGAAAAAAATTCAGCAGGGACTCAGGAATTGAATGACAACATGAAACACACAAATACACACATTATAGGCATCCCAGAGGGAGAAGAGAAGGGAAAGGAGGCAGAAGGAGTGTTGAAGGAAATAATGGCTCAAGATTTCCCAGCTCTTGTGAGGGACACAGATGAACATGTCCAGGAAGTACAGTGTACTCCAAACAGCATAAATCCTAATAGGCCTAACCAGAGACACATACTTATCAGATTGTCAAATGCTCAAGACAAAGAGAGAATTCTGAAAGCAGCAAGAGAAGAGATTCATCATAGATAAGGGAAGCTCAATAAGATTAAATACTGATTTTTCATTTGAAGCCATGGAGGCAAGAAGGCAGAAGTATGACATAGTTAAGGTGTTAAAGAAAAAAACCTCCAGCCAACAATTCTGCATCCAGCAAAGCTGGCATTCAAAAATGATGGAGAGTTCAAAATATTAACAGATAAACAGAAATTGAGAGAGTTTGTCAACAAGGTTCCTGCCCTTCAAGAAATACTAAAGGGAATTCTGCAGATTGAAAGGAAAAAACAGGAGAGAGAAGGTTGGAAGAGAGTGTAGAAAGAAAGACTACTAGTAAGAGTAGCTAAAAGGATAAAAAGCAAAATAAAAACAAAATATGACATATATAAACCTAAAGAAAAAATAGCCAATGAAAGTACTGCCTTGACAGTAATAACATTGAATGTTAATGGATTAAACTCTCCAATCAAAAGACATAGATTGGCAGAACGTATAAGGAAATAGGACCCATCTATACGCTGTCTACAAGAAACTCACCTTAGACCCAGGGATGCAAGAAGGTTGCAAATGAAAGATTGGAAAACAATTTTACACGCAAACAATGACCAAAGAAGGGCAGGAGTAGCTATACTAATATTGGACAAAATAGACTTTAAATGCATACTATTACAAGAGACAAAGAAGGACACTGTATTTTAATAAAAGGGGTAATCTATCAAGAAGAAAGAACAATCATAAATATTTATACCCCAAAATACATGAGACAAACAATGGCAAAATTAAGGGGGAGAAATGATGCCTCTTACAATCATATTGGGGGACTTTAAAATACCATTATCATCATTAGACAGGTGATCTTGAGCGGGTTAATAAAGAAACAGAAACCTTAAATAATACGTTAGTGGAACTAGACCCAATAGACACATACATAACATTACACCCAAATACAACAGGGTATACATGCTTCTCAACTGCACATGGGTCATTCTCCATAGACCACATGTTAGGTCACAAAACAAGTCTCAACAAATTTAGAAAGATTGAAATTATACAAGGTAATTTCTCTTACCACAATGGAATGAAGCTGGAAATTAAGTGGCAGAGGACCAGAATAGACATAAATATAAGGAAGTTAAATAACACATGCTTAAATGACCAGTGGGTCAAGAGATAATTTCAAAAGAAATCAGTAACTGCCTTGAAACAAATGAAAATGAGAATACAACATATCAAAATTTATGGATACAGCTAAAGCAGTGCTGAGAGGGAAATTTATAGCCATAAATACCTTTATTTTAATAAAAGAAAGAGCTAAAATCAAAGACCTAACTGCACACATGGAGGAACAAGAAAAAGAACAACAAACTAATCCCAAAGCAAGCAGAAAAAAGGAAATAACAAAGATTAGAGCAGAACTAAATGAATTTGAGAATTTAAAAAAAAACAAGAAAATTTTAACAAAACCAAAAGCTCTTTGTTTGAGAAGGTTAATAAAGTTGGCAAACCCTTGGCTGGACTAACAAAGGAAAAAAAAGAGAGAAGATGCAAATAAGTAAGAAACAAGAGAGGAGATATCATCACTGATCCCACAGAAATAGAGTATCATAAGAGGACACTTTGAAAAATTGTATGCCAGCAAGATGGATAACTTAAATGAAATGGGAAAATTTCTAGAAACACTTAAGCAACCTACATTGATGAAAGAACTAGAAGAATTCAACAGAATTAGTCACCAAAAACCTCCCAACCAAGAAAAGCCCAGGACTAGATGGCTTCGTGGGTGAATTCTACCAATCAATCTGAAAAGAATTAACACCAATCCTGCTTAAACTCTTCCAAAAAATAGAAGTGGAGGGAACATTACCTAACTCATTCTTTGATGCCAAAATCACCCTCATACCAAAGCCACATAAAGATGCCACAAGTAAAGAAAACTACAGACCAATCTCTCTAATGAACTTATATGCTAATTCTCAAGAAAATACTTGCTAATTGTATTCAACAACACATCAAACAAATTATTCACCATGATCAACTGGGTTTTATCCGAGGTATGCAAGGATGGTCAATATAAGAAAGTCAAACAATGTAATACACCACATTAACAGATCGAAAGAAAAAATCACAGTCATCTCTATTGATACAGAAAAAGCATTTGACAAGGTACAGCATCCTTTCTTGAAAAAAACAGTTTTAACGATAGGAATAGAAGGAAACTTTCTCTACACGATAAAGGGTATATATGAAAAACCCACAGCTCAGCAAACTCAATGATGAAATGTGAAAGGCTTTCCCTCTAAGATCTGGAACAAGACAAGAATGCCCACTGTCACCGCTCTTATTTAACATTGTATTAGAAGTCCTTGCTTGAGCACTTAGGCAAGAAAAAGAAATAAAAGGAATCCAAATTGGAAAGGAAGAAGTAAAATTTTCACTATTTGCAGATGATATGATACTATATGTAGAAAGCCCTGAAAAATCTACAACAAAGCTTCTAGAGCTGATGAATGAGTTCAGTAAAGTGGCAGGATATATAGTTAATATGCAAGAATCTATAGCATTTCTGTACACTGATAATGAGCAATCTGAGGAGGAAATCAAGAAAAAAAATTCCATTTACAATAGCAACTAAAAGAATCAAATATCTAGGGATAAACTCAACTAAAGATGTAAAGGACTTATACACAGAAAATTCCACAACATTGTTAAAGGAAGTCAAAGAAGACCTAAATAAATGGCAGAATATTCCATGTTCGTGGATTGGAAGATTAAATATCATTAACATGTCTATCCTACCTAAATTAATTTACAGATTTTTTTTTAGGAGGTACCAGGATTGAACCCAGGACATTGTACATGGGAAGCAGGTGCTTAACCACTGAGCTGCCTCCACTCCCCAATGAGAATTGTTTTTTTTGTTTGTTTGCTTGTTTGTTTGCTTGTTTTGTTTTTAGGAAGTTCTGGGAATCAAACCTGGGACCTTGTACACAGGAAGGAGGCATTCAAGCACTTGTGTTACATCTGCTCCATGATTTACAGATTTAATGCAGTCCCCATAGAAATTTTTTTAAAGATTTATTTTATTTATTACTCTCCCCACCCCCCTCCCCGGTGTTTGTACTTGCTCTCTGCTCTCTGTGTCCATTTGCTTCTGTGTCCACCAGTCTTCTCTTTAGAAGGCACCAGGAACTGCACCCAGGACCTCCCATGAGGTAGATGGGAGCTCAATTGCTTGAGCCACATCTGCTTCCCCTCATAGAAATTATAATAGCATTTTTTACTGAACTGGAAAAGCCAATTATGAAATTTATTTGGAAGGACAAGGGGCCCCGAAGAGCCAAAAACATATTGAAAAAGAAAAACTGTATTGGAGGAATCACACTACCTGACTATACTATACTATAAAGCTATAAAGCTACAGTTGTCAAAACTGCATGGTATTGGCACAAGGATAGACATACTGACCAATGGAACCAAATTGAGAGTTCTGATATAGATCCTTACATATATGGCCAACTGATATTCTACAAGGCCACCAAGCCCACTCAACTGGGACAGGGTAGCCTCTTCAACAAATGCTTCTGGGAGAACTGGATATCCATATCCAAAAGAATGAAAGAGGATCACCATTTCATGCCACATACAAAAATTAATTTCAGATGGATCAAAGACCTAAATATAAGAGCCAAGATCATAAAGCTCCTAGATAAAGTAGGGAAGCATCTACAAAATCTTGTAGTAGGAAACGGTTTCATAAACCTTACACCCAAAGCATGAGCAATGAAAAAAAACATAGATAAATGGGACCTCCTCAAAATTATAAACTTGTGCTTCAAAAGAGTGTCAACAAAGTGAAAAGGCAGTCTACTCAATGGGAGAAAATATTTGAGAACCACTTATCCAATAAGGGTCTAATATCCAGCATATATAAAGAAATCCTACATCTCGAAAATAAAAAGACAAACAACCCATTTAAAAAATGGGCAAGAGATTTGAATAGACACTTTTCCAAAGAGTAAATACAAATGGCTCAAAAGCACATGAAAAGCACACACTATTAGGGAAATGCAAGTAAAAACTACAATGAGATAACATCCTATACCTATTAGACTGGCAACTATTGAAAAAACAGAGGCCTACCAGTGTTGGAGAGGATGTGGAGGAATGGGAACCCTCATCCACTGCTGGCGGGAATGTAGAATTGTGCAGCCATTGTGGAGGACGATTTGGCAGTTCCTCAGGAAGCTAAATATAGAATTGTAAGGTGATCCAGCAATTCCACTACTAGGTATATACCCAGAAGAATTGAAAGCAGGGACATGAACAGATATATGCACACCAATGTTCATATCGGCATTATTCACAATTGCCAAAAGTTGGAAGGAATCCAAATTCCATCAGCAGATGAAT
>JAQZBX010020313.1:0-33102 GCA_029593785.1 Cabassous unicinctus
CTTTGCCGGATACAGAATTCTTGGCTGGCAGTTTTTCTCTTTTAGTACCTTAAATACATCATACCATTTTCCCCTCTCCTCCATGGTTTCTGATGAGAGGTCTGCACTTAATCTTAATGAGTTTCCCTTGTATGTGATACTTTGCTTTTCTCTTGCTAATTTCAGAATCCTCTATCCCTTATACTTGTCATTTTGAATAGTATAGGTGTCTTGGGGTAGGTCTATTTGGATTTATTCTATTTGGGGTGTGTTGTCCTTCTTGGATATTGATATTTATGTCCTTCATAAGGGTTGGGAAGTTTTCAGTCATTATTTCCTCAAATATTCTTTCTGCCCCTTTTCCATTCTCTTCTCCTTCTGGGGCACCAATAATGCAAATGTTTGTGCGTTTCGCATTGTCATTCAATTCCCTGAGACTCTGTTCCATTTTTTCCATTCTCTTCTCTTTCTGTTCTATCTTGTTCAGTTCAGATGTTCTGCCTTCGAAGTCACTAATTCTGTCTTCGAGCAATTAAAATTTGATCCTGTATGCCTGTAATGTATTTTTATCTCATCCATCATGTCTTTCATTCCCATAAAGTCTGTTACTTTTCTTTGCAGGCTCTCAGATTGTTCTTTATGCTCTCCCAGTGTCATCATAATATCCTTTATCTTTTTAGTCATATTTTCTATAAATTCTTTGAAGTGATTTAGGAGAGTTGTGTGATTACCATTGATTAATTGTCTTAAATCCTGCATCTCTTGAGAATATTTGGTTTGTTTTTCTGGCTGGGCCATCTCTTCCTGTTTCCTAATATACCTTGTAATTTTTTGCTGATGTCTAGGCATCTGAATATGTTGGTGATTTTACTCTGATGGCCAATTTCTCTCTCTTTCCTATTTTTTTTTTTTTACAGCTTTTCTTTGGTATTTGGTTCAACTTATTTTCAGTCTTTAAAATTGCCCACCTTAAAATTGGTCCAGGGACTTACTAGTGGGGCGTAGATTTTCTCCCAGGGGTTGGATACAGAGAGCACAGTTTTTGTCCATGCAATTTCAAGACTAGCCAGCAGGTGGCGCTAGTTAGCACACCGTTCCACTGTGGTGTTTTGGTCTCGGCTTTCCTGTGTTCCTGTGTTGACTCTCCAGATCAGAGATTCAAAGCAGGCTCTGCTGGCCGTATTCACTGAGACAAGCACCCTGACCTCCCCTCTTTTCCCTTGAAACAGCTGACAGGAAGGAAGATGTCTGTTGCCCTCTCAGCTGGCTGCAGCAAGCCAGGGGTTTTACCGCAGCTTAATATCTTGGGGGGTGGGGGGTAAGGAGAGCCCTTCCCAGCTGCCACGGGGGCTTGGTAACATGTTTGTCATTTCAGCTTCTTCATCTCTCTGTCCCTCACCCTCCTGAGAGCTGTGTAGCACTGTCCTGGTCTGCTGACCCCCAAAGCAGTTCCCTTGCACAGCTTTTGGTTCTTTCTCCGTTGTCTTTGTGAGAGCATTCAGCTCTGCCTGTTAATCTGTCATCATCTTCCCACAATCCTCCCTTTCTTTCTTAAAGACCTTTTTTTTTCCTTTATTTTTATTGTGATAACATATATATAACACAGAATTTCCCTTTTTAACCACTGTCATGTGTACAATTCAGTAATATTAATTATATTCACAATATTGTGCTACCAGTATATAAAGGAAAAAAAGTGTTAAGCTAGCCCTTATCATTTATTTTATTTGTTATTTCAGCATTAGCACAAGACACTGAAATCTGGTTCCTGGACAGAGCTTTATATTGGCATTTTCTCACAGATACCTTTACTGCTTATTATCGCCTGCTCATCACGCACCTGGGCCTGCCACAGTGGCAGTATGCATTTACCAGCTATGGCATAAGCCCCCAGGCCAAGGTAAGACAGGGGCATCTGCCATCTCATACTTTGGTGTATAGCAGAATCTTCTGGGAAAAAAATGGTTAAATTGCAGATTCTCAGCTTCCCCATCTGATTCAGGAGATATGAGGTTGGACCCAAGAACCTGCATTTTCAATAAACAAGGCAGGTAATTCCAAATTAGGTGGACAATCTTTTTATAATGATCTACTTAAGTGGTTCCCACACTTGGCTGATGATCCTCAGAATCACCTAGAGAGTTCTTTTAAAGTAAAGTTTATTTGGGGGCTTAGGTCTGCTTGTTTGTTTGGTTAGGCAATACATGCACACAGAATAAGTAAAAAGTAAGTCTCTTATTCCCTTGTCCTCCAGTCTCCCAGTATCCTTCCCCAGAGGCAGCCACTATTACCAGTTTCTTGTGTGTCCTTCCGTAGATACTCTGTGCTTATAAAACATGCATGTATACATATTGGTTTTTGTGTTTTTTTTCCAAATCATAAATGCAATATGCTGTTCACATTGTTCTGTACTTTGTTCTTTTCACATAACACTCCATCTTGGAGTTCATTCCTAATCAGTACATGTAGAACTTCTTCATTCTTTTTAATGGCTAATATAAATATACCTCATTTATATTATAGGTCTGGCACCATTTCACTTATATAGATGCCAGGTAATTCTCATATACAGCCTGGTTTGAGAACACCAGGTATGGTTAGAACTTTTGACGTGGTGGCGGTGAATTGGGGACTCGACTCCAGTGCAAATTTATAGTTTATTTAGTCACATAAGATAATGATAACATCCACCTGATCAACATTGTAGGGTGGTTTTGATCAAAGAAAGGTCACTAGATGTGGTTGTCCTTTACCCTCAGCAGCCCAGAGAGCCATTAGGAAAGCAAGTACTAACTCAGGTAGCTGCCCTCAGCAGGGGCCTACGCTGGCCTCTGTCATGCAGCAACCCTGCTGGAGGGGTGCTGCCAACATACACCTCATGGGGAGTGACTAGTTTGAGAACAGAACAACACAGAACTCTCTGTGCCCCAGAGAGTTGAGACATAGCATCCTTGGCTCAGGGTTCATCAGAGCAGAAGGAAGGGAATTGGCTCAGATTCTTAATTCTCAAACTACATTTATTTTAAAGGCTGTGAGACTTCAGAAAGCAGTGTGTGTCTTACCAGGGATTATGGGATCTGTCATCACTTTGATTTAAAAGAAGTGTTAATAGATTTTCGAGGCAGTTTTCATAAACCTTCTCTCTCTGCCTCATCTCTCCAGCTCCCTATTCTCCCTATCCCTGCACCTTTTTTTTTTTTTTTTTGTACCACTACAGAGCATAAAGGGTAACATTTCTTCTTTGAAATGTGATTCTCTCTCCCAATTCTGCCTTTCAGCAATGGTTCAACATGTATAAACCCATCACCTATAATACAAACCTGCTCACAGAAGAGACCGACTCCTTTGTGAACAAGCTGGATCCCAGCCGAGTGTTCAAGAGCAAGAACAAGACCTTAATCCCCAAAAAGAAAGGTCCTGTGCAGCCTGCAGGTGCCCAGAAAGGGCCCTCAGGTCCCTCCACCTCAAAATCCTCCTCTGCCTCTGGAAACTCTGTCCGGAAATGAGCACCCCCATCTCAAGCTCCCCACCAGCCCCTCAGTGGTGACCTCCATGCACAGATGGCCTAAGCCTCTGATTCTTTGTTGAACCATAGGCCATCTGAGTGATCAAGATCCTAGACCTTTTACTTCCAGTGGCATTAGCCAGAAGTTGAAAGGGCATACTGAGGTCTCCACAAGAGTCCTTCCCTTGTACCCCTCAGAGTTGATTGTGTCATACTCTACCTCCAGAAGCAGTGGAGAATTCCCAATCTGGTTTAAGTGGCCAAACAGATCTTTCTTTCCACACCCTTCTCCCAGTCAGTTAGCATGAGGCATTAGAACTGTGCTGTTCAATCGGTAGCCACTAGCCATATCTGGCTATGTACTTTAAATTAAATTAAATTAAATTAAAATTCAGTTCCTCAGTTACACTAGCTACATTTCAAGTGTTCATGTGGCAAGTGGCTTCTGTATTGGACAGCAAAGCGATATGGAATATTTCCATCATCACAGGAAGTTCTGTTGGATGTCACTGCATTAGAACATTTGCACTGCTTCTCAGATGAATCAATGTTTTGTTGTTAAATAATGTTGATGCTTTAATTTAGCATGTCAAAATGTTCCACAAAAACTCTTGAAGATACATTTGTATGGTTTTTATATTCTTCAGCACAAACAAGTCTCATTTTGCTCATTTCTTCATCAGTTTTCTATAAAGTTTCTTTTCTTCATCAGTTTCATATAAAGTTTCTTGCTTGCAGTTTTCTGTTCTGGTATTTGCATATCTGCCAAAATTATTTGGGTTTTTTTGTTGTTTATTTTTATAAGAGGTGATTTTGTATCACTTTATTCTAGCCATTAAACAAATGAACAAACAACCTCCCAAACATTGCTTCGCAGGACTCTTCATAAAGAGTTTTAATGAAATCAGTCACTGCTGATAAAAGCTTTCTACCTGCTCACATGGTCCCTGGCCATCTTTAGTACTGGCAGCTACCTGTTTAGAATAGGATGGGGTTCCAGGAGTTCCTTTGTTAGTAAGTTGTCTGTAATTCAGAAATCATTTTCCCATAGACGTGTGGGGGTACCAGACCTCTAGCCAGCCCATATCTGCCTATTATTTTACACAAGATAAATCTGAATCTACCTACTACAGCTAATAGGATTTCTCTAGAGAAGGTTGCTTAGGTTCAAATAGGAATGTCTGAATTCATTTCCTCATTCTGCAGCCCTAGCAGTGGGAAGAAATAAGACCCTCATTTTACTTCCCAGCAGGGTCCTTGGGTGGCTGCAGTTTTTGTATGGGAGTCCCAGAGATTGGGGAATGAAGAGTTCTGAGGAGTGAGGGGCAGGACTTGCAAAGCTTTTATACTTCAATCCTAGCCACTTGTCTCTCCCTTTCCTGACTTCTCTCTACCACTATGATTGGCCAAGCTTCCTTCCTTTTCACTGCTTCCCCCTACTGTAATCCCAGGGATTCTCTCTTCCGTGACCCACTCCAGAACTCAAACCAATCCCCAGGATTCTCCACCTGTACTTCTCTGAAACCATGTTGAGTATTTATGAAGTTTTTGGGTTTTGCTGACTGTAACAATAAATGGTCAGTGAAAAGGAGACTTCAGTCCTCCCTCCACTACCACTTCCCACAGCCCCTAAGGGAAACCAAAGTAAAGAGGTGCCCTTTAAGAATCCAGGGCTCTGAAGTGGCTCTGTACTACACATTCCCACCAGTGTTTTATCCCCAGAGCAGTTGAAGGGGCAGACAAACAGGCTGGCTGCTTCCCCATTTTTTTAATATTTAAAATATTGAAATATTAATGCCCTTCATTTTTGGGGAACATCAACTGAGCTTCATGTTAATAGCTTATTCAGTTTTAAAATATGTGTGTAGTAACCATTCCAATTAGCTTCTAATGGGAAATATTTAAAATGACACACTTCTTATTTTGCAATCCTAACCCTAACCATTTACAATTCAGCCTGGTCATTTAAACTTTTTTTTTAAATCATCACACATGACTTTGTAAAATCCTCCCTTTAGGAGCTATTTTGGTTCTTTCAATTTAATTACTTAGTCTCTTAAACTATGGCCATTTAGAACCATTCCAATTCAAGTAATAATGCTAACAAAGACAAACTATCAGAACCTTGGGGCCACCAAATCTTAAAGTAAATGTTTGTCATCTGAATTAGTCATTTTTTCCAGTGGGTCTCAGTGCTTGCTACCTATTAGAATCACCTGAGGAGTCCAGACCCCACCCCAAACTGATGAGAATAGATACCTGACAACCAGGCATCAGTCTATTT
Source organism: Cabassous unicinctus (assembly GCA_029593785.1). NCBI lineage: Eukaryota > Metazoa > Chordata > Mammalia > Cingulata > Chlamyphoridae > Cabassous > Cabassous unicinctus. The sequence continues at coordinate 5,769 of JAQZBX010020313.1, forward strand.
TTAAAGGTCCTCCAGAATGCAGCCCAAGTGGAAAACCACTGAGAGAGAGAAGGATGAGACTCTGACAAAGCAAAAGTAGTCTCAGAGTTAAATCCCTGGCACCAAAGTGGTAGCATCACAAATCACAGTGTCACATGCTCAGTAGATTTCTCACAAGAACTTTTACTGGGAGTGGTGTTAGCCTTGAACTTAGTTCTTCATCCCCCAATTCTGTGAACCACCCAATCCTTTTGTTAAATAGGAAATTATTTGTTTTTATTTATGCTTTTATTTATGTTTTTATTTAATCCCAAAATTTTATTTTGAAAAATTTCAAATCTATAGATATTGAGGGAAGTGGATGTGGCTCAGGCAACTGATCTCCCACCTACCACATGGGAGGTCTGTGGTTCAGTTCCCCATGCCTCCTAAAGAAGACAGCGAGCTGGTGTGACAGGCAGGCGTGGCAAGCTGACACAAGAAGAAAAACATAACCACAACTAAGCAGGGAGCAAAGGTTCCCAGTGCGGTCTAAAGAAAACGAGCAAGACAGCAAGCTTACACACGGGCAGGCATAGCAAGCTCACGCAACAAGATGACTCAACAAGAGACACAAGAAGAAAAAACATAATGAGAGCCACAACAAAGCAGGGAACGGAGGTGGCCCAGCGATTAGGCACCTCCCTCCCACATCGGAGGTCCCGGGTTCAGTTCCTGGTGCCTCCTAAAGATACAGCACACAGCAAGTGCAAACAATGAGCGGATGGGGAGAAATAATAAAATAAATCTAAAAAAAAAAAAGTTCCTCTAAAGCTAATGATTATAGCAAAAAACATCTTCACATTAAAATTCTGCTTAAATAAAAAAAATATATAGACATTGAAAAAAATACTTCCACAAATACCCATATAATACTTTTACCTATATTCACCAGTTGTTTGACGCAATTTTTGCCACATTTACGGTTCTTTATATTTATCTAAAAACATACACACACAAACAAGCATATATGTATTTTGTGTTTGAATCATTCTAAAGTTGCAGATTTCATGACTGTTTACCCTAAATACTTAAGCATACATTTTCTATGAATAAAGATATTTTCCTGTCTCACTAGGACATCATTACCACATCTAAGGCAATTAACAATAATTCCATCATATAATGTAATACATAGTCCATATTTGATTTTCCCCACTTGTCCCAAAAAGTATATTTATAGCCTTTTTTTTTTTCCTTTTGATTCAGGCTCTAATCAGATTTCATACATTGATCTACCACAGTTCCCTGCTGGACCCTGATTTTGTTTTTCAAGACCTTGCCTATTTTGAAAAGTCCAGGCCTTTTTTCTGGCCCATATTCAGAATGTGATTGTTTACCTTATCCTTTTTTTGTTTGTTTGTTTTAATAGACGGAAGCTTTCTTTGTTTTGTTTTGTTTTAAGATTTATTTATTTATCCCCTTCTTGCTGCTTGTGCTCACTGTGTCCATTTGCTTTGTGTATTTCTGTCTACTTGTCCCCTTTGTTGTGTCATCTTGCTGCGCCAGCTCACCGCGCCCACAGGCTGACTTGCCTTCACCAGGAGGCCCCAGGAATCGAACCCAGGGCCTCCCATATGGTAAACAGGAGCCCAACCAATTGAGCCACAGCTGCTTCCCTACCTTATCCTTTTAATGAACTTTTCTGCCTTGATCACCAAGAGTCTGCTGTTCCTTGCAACTAAAATTTTGATTAATTCAAAAGTACTTTTTTTCTTTAACCTCTCAGATATCTATGCTAGAAACTTTAGAGACAACCTCCCCATCAAGTCAGCCATACATATCAAACATGCCTTGATGAAACTGAAGTTTCAATTAGGCGTCAAGTTGCAATATATGTGAAATGCCAAATGAGGTGCCAAATCCCCCATATGCAGGTTTTCAAAGAAAAGAGAGCTTGTTCAATGGCCCTTCCTCCCCTCCCACCTGACACTGTGGGGGTGGGGGGCGGGGATTTCCTGAGGAGGCTATCTTTAGACAAAGCCAATTTGTGAACACTCATGCCCAAGGAAGAGGGGGTGCCTCCTCCTTACCTCTAACTTGGTGAGTGTGGGGCTTCCCTAGAATAACTCCAGAATGCTAAGCTACAGAATCTGAAGGGGAGGCAGTGCTGCTAGCCGTGTCCTGGGCCACAGATGTTTGTCAGAAGGAGGCTGCCTGGCCATTTCACAGGAAACAACATGGAACCGCAATAGGGGACGTCACTTCAGTGAGGGATGATTTTGAGGTCTGTCCATGAGGGCCATCTAGAGAGGTGAAGGTGAACATCTAGTTTAAGTTTTAGTTGCAATGGAAGAGATTCAGCTAGGTCAGGAACTGTCAGAACTGTAGCCTCCATTGTGAAGAACCCATTGGAAATGCTTCACAGGAAAAAAGCTTAAAATTAGCTGAAGCCAAGTGACAAGAATGTAAAGCCCAGAAACAAGCCCACCATATCCCCTGGCCCTGCCCCCAGAGGCAGACCTGGGCTTGAAAGAGGTAGCAAATTTGTCACAAAATCAAGGTTTGATTTGTGAACTTGTACTTTCTCGTTTCTAAGATTTTGTTTGTGACAAAATGAATGATAGGATTGATGTTTACCGAGTGAACAGAACAGCCAGGTGCCTACTGTAGTTCTAATCCAGGACAGGGTGTTCCTTCTAAGGGGACCATGAAAGTAAAAAATAGTCATATTTTTATCATACCTCATAAGTCATATATTTAAGCATTACTTATCATGGACAAATGGTCATATGTGTACAAATGTGCTGGCTCTGAATGAACCCTCTAATATATGCCCTGTGATAACCAAATTCCTTTAAGCATTTTTCCTTTAAAGTGAGCACGATGTTAAACTTTGTCAAGAAGGCAATGGAGAGACGCTGCAGGAGGAAGAGGCTTTCCTGCAGTTTCCAGCTGTAGCACGGTTCAGAGGTGTGGGTGTGACATCTGGTGGAGCTCATTGCCATCTTTCTGTGCCCTTGGAGCCTCAACCTATTATCTTTTTGCCACTCTCTGGACACAAACACCAGTGCCCAAAGGCCTAGCACCCTATCTGCAAGTCCTCCTATGGCCAGCATATGGCCAGAAGGTTCCCACAACCTATGAGCACTCATTGCCTTCCCATGCCACCGATTGCTGGTCCCCTGCTCCTCAGCCTGCTCTCAAAAGGGTTGTCTATTGCTTGCCCAGCAACTGCTGACCAGCATTGGTCTGACCAAACCAGCAAATTTCTCTGCTATCTAGTGGGCTGAAGCACACCTTCCCCAACAAGGTCTAATCCCTTCCAAGTTTGTCCTTCCTTTGGTACTTCCCTCAGCCTTCGGGTACCATATAGACTTTCTTCATATTTTATCATAGTTAATAATTCTTTACATTAAACTTTCCTGTTTAGCCATCTATGTGATTTCTGTCTTTATTGGACCCAGACAGCTCCAATGAATATATCCATGGTGGATTTCTTCTTTTAAAGACTTCCATTCAATGAGAATACAGGCAATTCTTTCTTCATCATCTTTCAGATTTAAAGTTAGATCTTGAGCCTTCTTTATTAAGTCACCTTGACTTTTTATAAAGCTAACTTTAACTGTAGCTATTCTGTATAGAACAAAGAACTTGGGGTTAATTTTTGTCATTTGTTTAGTAACTGCATTAAGTGGCTACTAGTCTTCCAAGCAACTCCTTTCAAACCTGGGCTGACTCTTCCATTATCATCTGTATTTGTTTTCTATGGCTGCTGTAACAGATTACCACAAACTTGGTGGCTTAAAACAACACATTCATTCTCTTACAGTTCTGGAGATCAGAAGTTCAAAATGAATTTCACTGGACTGAACTCAAGATGTTGGCAGGAACCACATTCCTTCTGGAGGCTCTATGGGAGAGTCCATTTCCTTCCTTTTTCCAGCCTCTAGAGTTGTATTCTTTGCATTCCTTAGCTCATGGTCCCTTCTTTCCTCCATCTTTAGTACCAGCTGAGTAGCATCTTCAAATCCCTCTCTGCTTCTGACACCACATGGCCTTCTGTTGCTGTCTCCCTCTGCCTCCCTCTTATAAGGACACTTGTGATAGTGATTTACATTTAGGGCCCAGTCAGATAATCCAGGATAGTTTCCCCCATCTCAAAATCCTTAACTTAGGGGCATGAGTGTTCACAAGCAATTGCTTAAGCAATTGAGCTCCCACTTATCACATGGTTCGGTTCCTGGTGCCTCCTAAAGAAGACAGCAAGCTGGTGTGAAGGGCAGGCATGGCAAGCTGACAGAGCAAGATGACACAACAAGAGACATGAGGAAAAACATAATGAGAGACAACAAAGCAGGTAGCAGAGGTTCCCGGTGCCTCCTGAAGAAGACGAGCAAGACAGCGAGCTGATGTGACAGGCAGGCACAGCAAGCTGATGCAACAAGATGATACAACAAGAGACACAAGAAGAAAAAATGAGTGACAACAAAAGCAGGGAACGGAGGTGGCTTAAGCGATTAGGTGCCTCTCTCCCACAACAGAGGTCCCAGGTTCAGTTCCCAGTGCCTCCTAAAGAAACAAAAGAAGACAAACAGACACAGCAAGTATAAACAATGAGGGGGTGGGGAGAAATAAATACATAAAATAAACCTTAAAAAAAAAAATCCTTAACTTAATCACATCTATGAAGTCCCTTCTGCCAATTCACAGGTTCCAGGGATTAGGATGTGGATATCTTGGGGATTCATTATTCAGCCTACCATACATCTCTTCAAAATCCAGCATTGGTTGGAATAGACCCATGTACCAAGTTCTCTAAAAGCATCATGAGTAAAGGAGTGACAAGGAGTGTTAGAAAAGGATAGGCAGGGACCAAATTGTCAAGGACAATAGCTGGAATTCAATCTTCCAGCAGTATTTTTCTGTCCAGAATTGATCATATCAAAGGGAGAACCAAAAGCCCCAGGTAAGAGATCCCTGCATTTGCCTGCTCCCCTGAGATGAGTTAGAGTCCGAAGTTTAGAAGGAAATTTAGAAGTCATGTAATCTTCCACTGTAACAGAAACTCTTCCTACAGCACTTGTGGAGTCCCTGAATTACTTCTAGGTCAGCCCTGGTCCAGTTCTAGATTCCGCAAGAGAGGAAGCAGAAGAACCAGGAGAGCAGTGGTAGCTTTCAAGTCAGGGGCAAACAGTGGGAGTCCTCAAAGGGCTGTTGAAGGAAGGGGGTTAGGATAAGAAAGGGCTCAAGATCTGCATCGGGAGAAGCAGAACAGTGAAGAGCAGGGCTGGCTACACAATATGCAGGGCCCAGTACAAAAGGAAAATACGGGCATCTTGTTCTAAAAGTAGGGGGAAAGTACCTCTAACTGTACTAAAAATCTGTTTCTCAAACTTGTTATGGTGTTTCCATTTTATTTTTATTGTGGTAACATATAACATAAAATTTGCCATTTTAACCGTCTTTAAGTGTATAATTAATTCAGTGGCCTTAATTATTTTTACAATGTTGTACTACCATCACCATTTTCCATTATAAAAAGTTTTTCATCCCAAAACAGAAACTCTTTACCCTTTTAAGCAGTAACTCCCCATCCCCCCATCCCTACCTCCTCTAATATTTCTGTCTCTGTGAATTTGCTTATTCTAGATATTTCATGTAAGTGGAATCATACAGTATTTGTCCTTTTGTGTTTTTCTGGCTTATTTCACTTAGCATAATATTTTCAAGGTCCATCCATGTTGTAGCAGGGATCAGAACTTCATTCTTTTTTATGTTTGAATAGTATTCCATTGTGTGGATATAACACATTTTGATTATCCATTCATATGTCTATGGACACTTGGGTTGTTTGCACCTTCTAGCTATTGTGAATAGTGCTGCTATGAACACTGGTGTACAAGCATCTGAGTCTCTGTTTTGTTTTTTCTATTTGGGGCTGGGGGGAGTTACATAACTGACAGTGGAATTGCCAGGTCATAAGGTAAATCTATGTTTAACTTTGTGAGGAACTGCCAAAGTGTTTTCCACTTTTATATTCCACCATTTTACATTATTATCAGCAAGGCACAAGAGTTCCAACCTCTCCACATTATGGTTTTTTGTTTGGTTGGTTGGTTGGTTGGTTTTGTTTTTTTGCTACTTAATGCTGTTCTAAGTAAAGAAAAATTTTTTTAATTTTAAATTTTTAGCAAGCATGATGTTTACCATCCATCTTTATATGCAGAATCACCAAAATTACACATTTGTATTTCATAGCTTATGCACACATAATGTACAATAAGTATTTCATTCGTACCAGAGCAGTGGAAACACTGCACAAAACTAGCTCAACTGTTATTATTTCATTTCTTGATATGTGCACATCCTATCAACACTCGCTACCTTCAACTTACTGATGAGTAAGGAAGCACTGAAAGAAAAAGGGCTGCCCTGTTTTCCCTTTCTTCTATGTCATCATTTTTAGCATAAGTGACAAATACAGGAAAGTAAATGAGTAAGAAAGAATATGATAGAGTTCTTTGGTCATTCATATTTCCTGGAATGCCGTTGTTTCTGTCTGCGGTCAATGCAAGTCTGGTTCAAATGAAAAGCATGGACTCGTGGGGCTCTCTGTCTCCACTTACTCATTTGTAGGCATAACATGCTTACCTTGTGCTTGCTCCAAATCTCGCTGAACTCTCACACATAGTGGGTCCACTGGAATTCTGTGCCAGGGGGCATCACAAAGACTATACGTAAATGGGGTAGCAAAGAACAGTGGGCACGCATTTTACACGAATCTCCTCTGCTCATGCATATGCTCCATTGTCCCATCCGACTCCACTAAGAATTTCAAGTTGCTACAGAAGAGAATTACACAAGTGTGGGGCCCTGTATGACTTCACAGTCACATGCCCATGAACCCAGCCCTGGTGAAGGAGGAAGGGAGAACCTCAAGCAAAAGATTTCAGGCAACATATAGGTTGAGTGGGTCGAATGGGGAAAAAACACCCATGAGATTTATGTTTTGAACTAAATTTGGCAATTAAAACTGGCAGTGGGCTCTACTATAAATCAACTGTCCAAGAAAACACACAATGCTGGGGTCGTTAGATGAGAATAAATGGCAGAATGCTCATGAGGTATTGATGAAATTAAGATTGTGCATCAAGTGCCACATAGTCATGCTGTTTGAGTCCTCCAGCTGGGACATACCAATCCAAGGATAGAAATGAAACTTGTACGTGATAATCCATAGTTCAGTACCCAGCTAATAGTCTCATATGGCTAAAACCTGTTGTGAGCAGGCCTCTCAGATGATAAGGAGGAAATGAGTAATAAGAGCCATCCAAAGGGTAACCTGGTGAAGAACAGTCAACAAAAACAGAATAAGAACTGCAGTGGTACTTTATAAAACTTTATTGCAAGGTGGATTTAGCTATTGTTGGACAGGTGTGCTCTGCCACAGCATATATCACAAGATTGTGTGCACAGGTCTGATAGGGACTCTGCTGAGGAGAGATTGCACCTTCTAAGCAGGCTATGTTGGGAGAAGAGAGTGCATGTCTGACAGCACTGACCATCACACTGGATTCTCCTTTGAAGACAAGAACTCCTAAGGTTCAGAACACAGTGGAGGCAAGGAATGGACACAAATTCTTAAGACACTGTTCAAGTTCTTGACTGAGTAAACTGTGGTCCAAAGCCATTTTTTAGACAATTAAATTAAACATTATAAAAACCTCCTTCATGTAAAATGAGTGTATTCTTAGATCTAAGCTGTCCTAAACAGTAGCCACTAACCACATGTGGCTATTTAAATTTAAACTTAAAGTTCTTAAACTTTTTTTCACAAGTTGAGTTCCTCAACCTCTCCAGTCACATTTCAAATTCTCAGTAATCGCATATGGCTGGCAGCTACCATATTGGATTGTGCATATATAGAACATTTCCATCATCACAGCAAATTATAATGGGCAGCCCTTTCTTGGACCATGCAGGACTTGGTTTTACATTAACATTCTCAGACTGACCCTGTTGAAAGGTCCTTTTACATTATGCTATGCTCAACAAAGAGCAGGAACATTTACCCAATTTTAAGGCACTTTTTTTTTCTAGGATACAGCATCCTTTTCATATATTCTTTTTACAACTCTAGGCTCACAAGAAAAAACTAGGCTGATTCAGCACACCATGGAAAAAAGGCCATCTTCCTTGCTGCTGAGTGGGCTGTACTGGCTCTGGGCTTGTTTACTGGGCTCTACCCCACGTTGAAGTCAAAGACCACAGGCAGCTCAGCTTCTCTAGATCTCTGCACAGTCTCCAGTGTGGAAAGCTTAGAGAGACCAAGGTGCAGATTTTATGTCTTTATGGTTTTCGGCATCTTAAAGCAGCTCATCTGCTCTGCCATCTAGGTGAGCAGGCAGGCTTGGCTTTAGGAATGCCCTCCTGACCTCAGAAATAAACACTCAAGATATGATATTTCTTGCATTACCTGATACTCCTCTGGAGATCAGTGAAATTACTTTTTCTTTTATCATGGCAAAGACTGGCAAAGAATACCTTGTATACCAGCCAGGGCAGGGACACAAACAACCCTCAGAACAGTTCAAGTCCAATGTCAGGAAGAAAACTTATCCCATAAGCAAGAGCTCCAAGTGAGGGGCAGACTATTAAGCATCAGATTAAACCTCTGAAAAAACAGCTCACCTTTACCAAGGCTCCAACTTGCAGCTTTTCACTTTTTATCTTTATTTTGAAAAGATAATTCCTTGGGATAGAGGTGGAGGTATAGATTACACTTGAGGTTCTGCCTTTCAATGCCTGGAGGTTCCTGGGACACATCTGCTCTCACAGGTGGCTGTAAGCCAAGGACACACAGGTTCTGGGACAGGGTATTGATTTCTAGAATGGATTTAAAAATTGAGCAACTACTAATTTTTAAAAAAGCTAAATTTTCCTTTGAAAATTTGATTCTAAAACAGACAGCTGTGGCCTTAATTACTATCTCACAAATCATATTTTCAGGACATTAAAAGAAATGGGTATTCACCATTATAATATCAATTAAAAACAGGCAGAATTCAAGCACTAAACATTTGTCTTACAACTTTTATTCATAAACACAAATCCATAGTTTAATTTAACCCAACAGTCCAATGAACTTTTACATACATATGTTGATTTAAGAAGTTGCATAAATATCCACAACCTTTACAATTTCAAGGCAGTTTTTCTATCAAAGAGAGACAAATTGTTTTTTCATCCCGCCTGTGGACAATGGGGCTGTTGGATTGTATAAGCCTTTCCTTCCATTGAGACTGCATTTCTGCAGATGGGTTGAGCTTATTCCCTTGTCACTTCCAATCATTGTGTCTAATCTTCTAAACCAAAGAAGGGCTCTAAAGTTGATGGAATTGCTCTAATTCTATAGCTAGGTCTACCTCCAGCTGCTTTGTACTGAGTTCTAGTAAAAGTGACCTTGTACTGTATCATTGAAGAGGCCTCTTTTCAGGAAGTGGATGAAGCGGCTACAAGAACTACCACATTCTTATTATATCCTTACTGGAAGACTGGGATTTTAAAAAAAACATAATTATTCCATTGGGTTCATGGTTCAAGTGGGTTTTTTTGGAAAGAGAAACTGCTTCCACTTTCTAGCCCACTGCCCTGCCCAGAAGTATATGGCTGTCCCCCAGTGGACCCTCCCCACCTTACCCCCATCCCTAGAGAGCAGCACAGGTTTAAAAACATTTCTAGGCCGATGATATCAGGGAGCATCTCTGAAGGGACATGAGATTCCTGGTCTATTTTCTGAAAAAGCAAAAGCCAACAAGCCCTCTGCTTAGTTGGGCCAACTGAACAGTCCAAGTATTACAGCAGTCGGCCTAACATAGTCCAGGAAACCCAGCTGCTGACCTGGAGGAACTCAAGGAACCCACTTAATTCATGGTTAATTTACCATATCTGTAACATTCTCTGCAGGTCTTTGGTGGAATACCTTTTATATTTAACCAAGACCCATTTTCTCCTATTTTCATCTAAATAACTTACAGATGATATCGTAAATAAATAGGGGGAAAAATGTGTTCAATAGAGACAGGATTTTGAGTTAGTAATTGAAATTAGAGGAGATGAAAGTACCTGGACAGAACTTTTTAGGAGTAATGTTTCCATAACTTGCTGAGCTGCCTTTTTCTGTTATTTTTTTAATTTGAAATAAAGTTATTAAAAAAAAAAAGAAACTGGATAACTAGTCCCTCTAATGGGATATAAGGAGCTGAATCTCTACAGACTTGAGGATTGGCACATGCAAACCTCTTCCTGCCTCACTTGTGGCATCAAGCCCTGTAGGCACAGCAGGCTTAGCACACGCTGACAACACAGCACAAGAATGGCAGGCACAAGAATGGCATGTGTTATTTTCACTGTCAGATGTTTCTTCTAATTATCCACCCTATTTAATTTTCCTGTACATATAACACTCTATTTCTAAAACATGAAACATTCTGGAAATAAACCAGGGTTGCTAATCCAGTAGTTAAGGAGCACTTTCCATTTCTGTCAACAGCTGAAATGTGCTTGAACTATGAAAACCTGAAATCATAAATTTGCACTTCTCCAGGTGGATCTTCTTAAATGAAAACTCTTTTTAAAACAATAATTAAATAATACTCATTAAGGGAATATAAAGGGCTTGTCCCTTCCTGGTTGAGTATCAGGAATCCTTTGACCTCTCACCAGAGTGGGAAACCTTTGGTCATAAATTCACAAAAGATGGTTTTGCACTTCTGGACTTCTGTGCTGGATGTGGCTGGATGCATGGAGGGCGGTGGGGGTGGCCATTAATGGTTGATGTGAAATATGTGCAAAATCATCAATCTTGAACAAAGAAGTTTAGAAGGTACTGCTACCTTTTGCACAACCAGGCCTCCAGGATTTCTAAGCCTGGCTAGCTCCCCCACCCACCAGGCTGCATGTTTTGTGCCCAGAAGCACAGCTATTGATATGCAACTGACAGGCTGTCTTAAGAATCCTAAAAGAGCAGAAATAACCAGGTCAGGGTATGTCACTTCCTATCTCCAGTTCTTGGGGAAAGTTATTCAGCATCTCTCATCCTCAGTTTCTTTCTTTGTAAAATGGAAACAGAAACACAGAGTGGTTGATAAAGATTGTATGAGATTATACGAATAAGTGCCCACACAGAGATAGCTTCAATAAATATTTTAATTATTTTAAAAAGCACTCAGAAGACCCATTTTACCCCTATAAATGGCCTAGCAAACAGAACCAAATTTTCTACCAAGTAGATTACCTCTCTGACAAAATTGATGGGCATTTTATTTTTTAAGGTACCGGGGCCAGGGATTGAACCTGTGACCTCGTATGTGGGAAGCTGAAGCTCAACCACTGAGCCACATCAGCTTCCCTTGATGGGCATTTTAATATCAGGTGCCTTCACTGCAATTGTAAAGACATTTTATCCCTTATCCTGCACAATTGGGTATTTTTATTTTCACTTAGCTCTCTTACAAAATATAGAAAGAGACGCAGAGTGGTTGGTTAAACTAAAATTGTAGTTGTTTGATGACTGCCTCCCAGGACTACAGGTAGGCTCCCCAAGGCAAGAGACCATGGCTTTCCTTTTCACAGCTGGATCCCCAGCCCCTGGCACAGGGTTGCCTCGGTAACAGGCCCCCAGTGTATATTTGTGGCTGGTAGTTGGATTAAGTTTCCTAACAGCCACAAACTAGGTGGCTTAAAAAACAAAGTTTTTCTCTCCCATTTCTGGAGGCCAGAAGTTCAATGTCATTTTCACTGGGCTGAAATCAAGGTGTCAGCAGGCCCGTGCTCTCTCCAGAGGCTCTCAGGGAGAATCTGTTCCTTCTCTCTTCCAGCTTCTGGTGGCCTCCAACCTCTGATCTTTGCCTCTGTTTTCACATTGCCTTCTCTTCTCCAATGTATATCAGATCTCCCCCTGCCTCTCTTTGTGATTGGATTTGGGGCCCACCAGGATAATCTCCCCATGTTAAGATCCTTAATTTAATCACATCTTCGAAGACCCTCTTTCCTAATATGGTAACATTTACAGCTTCCAGGGCTTAGGACCTGATTTGGGGGATGGCCATTATTCAGCCTACTACAGTTGGTGGTATCGTCTCAGGGCCATGAGCAAGAAGCAGTGGATTAGGGGAGCTGGACAATGTGGAGGCCACCCTATAGGTAGGAGCCTGGAAACCAGGTGTCCTGACTCCGGGCTTTTACTTCTCAGCCCACACTGTGATGAAAGATGAACTTGGAAGAAAACAAAACTTGTCTTTCAGCCGTCCAAAGCCCTGTGTACCCTTCCCCTTCATCCCCAAATCCCTTAGTAGGTTACTTTTTAAATAGCAAGAAAAAAAGTCTTAAGATTCCAAAGAAACCAAGACCCAGGCATCTTTAGCAGGAAAGTGTTTGCCTTTCTATACTTTGCTGGCAGTTTTGTAATTTTGGTCCATATTAAGAAAAGGCATGAAACTGCTTCTTAAAGGTCTTTTAGAGAAATGTAATCTCCTAAATTAAAAACCCTAACAGAGGCAGTCAGGAGTGGTAAAAAGGAGAGGGGGAATAAGCAACAGGAAAAATCCTTAGATTTCACTAAAATCTACCAAACCACTAAGTTTAGAGATGCAGATTGATTTTTCTTCCATGTTCTTCTAGGCTCTTTTGATAGATACTTTTCCTCAAAAAAACTGAACAATCCAAAGGGAAGAGAAATGATCCAAACAGAGGGTTCTAGTTCTACCCTGCCAGCAGCACTCACAGGGACTCTCGCTGGCACATTGTGATTGCCCCTTGACATTTGTGGACAGGGCCTCTCAGTTACTTACAGTATACTTATCAGTCCTGCCTCTGAGTCGGTAGATATTTCTCTAGGTGGGAAAAAGGGAAAAAGCAAGAGCTGGACTCGTTCACAACTCCCCATGTTGCACCCACGTCTCTGGGCATGGAAAGATGCTTAGCAGGAACTCAATTGTCTTGTCCTCCTAACTTTGAGGGCAAGGATCAGTGCTAGGAAGGCTTTGCTCAATTATTTACTAGTTGATCAGTTACTTGATAGTGATTAAAAACCTATTAATTCTAGAAAAATAATGTTTGTTTTTGCCAAACTCTCAAAAACACTGTCTTCAGTCTCCAACTCCCACTCCTTCCCCAGTAAAAAAAAAAGAGAGAAAAAAAAAATACCCTATGTCTCAGTGGTGGTTCCCAAACCTGTCTTCAAATTAGAAGCAGGGCAGATGGAGAAGCTTTAAAACATTCCAAAGTCCAGGCCACACTCCAGACCGCTTAAGGCACAATCTCTGGTGATAGGACAGAAACATCAATAGTTCTTGAAGCTCCCAGGTGAGTCCAATGCACCGATTGTTTGAGATCCTCTGACAGTGGGACTATTCAAGACGCTGTTCCCAATAAAAGAGGCTCTCTTAGTTAGCTCTAACCAAGGAACGAGCTCACCTTGTTTGCTTCTGAGAATGTTTTCAATCGCTACAATGAAATTAAGCATTAGATGTATTCCGTCACTTCTTTCTGAATATCACCCTTTCTCCTAAAGCAGTAATTTTCAGCAGAACACCAAGGGCCCCAGGTAGAGCCTCACAGCATTTGTTCACTGACTGTGTGACAAAAACACACATTTTCTTTTGTGTATCACTACCCAGTAATGTCCCATGCCTGTGTTCCACACCAGGACAACAAGCAAATGCTCTCAAAAACCACTAAACCATACGTGATATATGACACATGTTACTTAGAACCCTAAGGAAAATAGATATTCACACCCCATGTATCCATTTAAATAAGAAGGTGGTTAAATAAACTTAATTAGGTATAATATACAGACCTAACTCTTGAGGGTTGCAGGCTCTCTTGGGTGCTCAAGTCCATCAAGTATTATTTGACATGCCTTCTTGGAAGAAAAGAGCTCCCTCTCTCTCAATCGATGGGGACACAGGTGGAGGGGAGACACAATCACAGAAGCCTATGGGGTGAACATACTATCTTTGGCTTTGCAGGCAACACAACTGCATATTCTCTCAAGGTCACATACACCCAGAGTCAGCAGTTGCAGAGTCATAGAAGTTTTGAAAGTACAACAATGGAATTATGACCTGATGATCTTTCACCCCTAAAATGCCTGCTGCAACAGTGTGCCTTTCCCATTTACCAAGGCAGAAGTTCTCCACGGGAAGCCACGTGACCATAGACCAATGTGCTTCTAAGGAAGGGCTCAGCCCCCATCTGGGCACCAACTCCCAACCTTCGCTCTGCTGAGAGCCCCTTGCAGCTCCTTCCCTCCTGGAAATCTTAACTCTTGATGACCTGTCCTTCCATGCCAAGTACTAGATTTGTGATTCTGAGATTCTCCATAGACAAGCATAAAATTTCCATTTTGTTTTGGTTGCTTTGTAAATTTTTCTGAAAATTAATTTCTATGAAAGAAGCAAGTGAGTTGCTGAATAGTTCAGATTTTTTAAATGCTACTCTAATTTCTGCTTCAACATGATAGTGGAGCAACTCAAACCACATGGGTTCAGATAATATATATTAGGTTATTGTTAACATGTCCTGCAACAAAGACTTACGCCTAATTAAATCAATTTTGGTGCTACTCCCTCTACTAACAACAACAAAATGAAACCCAAAGGACCTGAAGGCCATTCCAAGCAAGGGCCTTCTTGTGAAATTGAGAAGGGGCTTTGCTGATTCATTAGGAGACAAGTCCATGTAGTTGTTTAAGGTCCTCACCCAGGAGAATAAAAGTTTCTGGTTATAGCATTAAACTCTATTTATTATTTGAAACGTGTACATTTAAGAACTTGTATAAACATTTAGTACATCTAAAATCCACAACTGGTAAACAACCTGTGCTTTCTTCTGTGTACAATTTTGGAGTTTGCATCTGGATTTTTGGTATTGTGGAGACCCAGTCCGTGGATCAAATTAAATTGCTTCATATTATCATAGCAACTGTGACAGAAGTGATTTGCTCCTTAAAAGGGATGTTCCTTGTACAGAAAAGGCGTCACACTTTGGAACTACTAAGCCAGTTCTCAAGGAAATGAGAGAAACACAGCTGGCACGATGAAGGGATCATGTGACAGAGACTCCTAATGATCCATGACAACGCATATTGGGCAAAACAAACCATGTTGTGGCACCTCGAAATGAGCACTCCTTTCCAGAACTGTGCGTTATGTAGGGTCTCCCCTCTCCCCACTGGAGGGTTCCATCCGGCAAGAGCTCGTACCCTCCTGGGGCACACTTCCCAGGACACCCCACAACCGTCACAGCTGCAGCTCCGAGGTGCCAACCAGGCCCAGGGCTCTGGCTTCTTCTGGGGTCAGGCCGCTCTTCAGGGTCCTTCGCACTGCGGGTCAGCCACAGGGGTGAGAGGAGAACAAGGCATTAGCACTGACAACACTGATCCCCCATCCCACAATGCCCAGGGAAGCTACGCAGCTCAAGGCGCTCTGCACCATCCTGCTCTTGCTGGGCAGGGCCGGCAGCTGTCTGCCAGGCAGGAAGAATCCTGGGGTTGCAAAAGACTGACCCGGATTTGCCCCAGGGGCTGACCTGGAGGGTGGGGAGGAGGGGGAAACTTTAAAGAGAGGAAGAGGAGGGAGAGGACCACCCTCATCGTTTCTGAGAAGTGGGTGCATACTGTAGGCGCTCAGATGGCATATTGGGACCTCATCTCACCAGCATAAGAAATGTAGATGAGCACAAAAATTACAGAGCGTAGGGAAATATGAGTTCTAATGATGTAAATTGGATAACTAGTGCATGGGGGTTGGGGGGTGTCTCTGCAAGTGTGCAAGAAGAGCAGCGATGCTTGACCGGTGAAGGGACACTCACATTTCACTGACTTAGAATCCACCTGTGTTTTAGTGTGGCGTGATGGTTTTCCAATTGTTTCGTGAGCAACTTGTCAAAATCAAGGTGAGATTTTTTTAAAAGGTGGCTGCCCCTTCCAAGACACATTCTTTCATTAGAAAGGACACCTAATTGCATTTCTTTAATTTACAAATTATATTTGGTTTACATATATTTCTTTAAAGAACATATTGAGTTTAGGGTATTTATTCTATTTTCAGAAGAAGTAGAGGATCTACCTCCAATCCCAAATCCAGGCAGACCCCCCATCAGGGTGGAGAAAGTGAAGCTCACTCCAGCGTCTCCCCTCTCCCCTCAGCCCCTCTGTGACCAGGGAAACTCAGTCCTCTGAGGCTCCCTTCCCCAGAGGCCAGGGTCCCACCCAGTGTGTCTCTGCAGGCGATGCTCCATATTCTATGCCTCTATCATCCCCCAGCAAAAGCTCACTTAGCCCATAGACAAAGGATCTGAAAGACTCAGGAATTAACAGGTGAGTGGTGGAATTAACAGCTGCTGCTCCCTAGTAATAAATGGCTTCTTCTCTCCCAGGGATCAGCACTTTGAACAGAAGCCAACACCTAATCCATCAATTGGCCAATCAACAAATAATTTATGGAGAACCTATTGTATGTTTGGCATTTAACTCAAAAAAACTCAAACTGTAATAGAAGACTTGCAGGCATCAAGTATGGATTTTTATAGAGACACACGGATCTGGGATGGGGGTTGCTCTCAAATCATGCCCCACCACATGACTGTATTTCCGAGCCTAGCTCTGCAACCCAGTGCAGCTGCTAGTTCATCCTACCACCCGCGCCTGGCTACCTGAGCTCCAGACTGAATGTCTAACTTGGCCAGATAAAATGTCCAGCTTCAAAGTCTTGGTTGGAAGGAGATTACACTTAAGTGGGTAACGGAATTTGTTCTAATGGGGCAGCAATAAAAATACTAGTTTGTAATAATCTTCAAACACTCCTTAAAGTGTTGGTTAAAGAAAGATCATTTTAATGGCATAAAATATCTCTCATTCTTGACAAAAAAGGACTACTGAAAACTCTTAACCAAGATACAAAATAATGCCAGAAAAAGCTCATGCTACATTAGCAGGGTATCTTAGATTTCATTAGCTAACCTAGTAGAAGGTGGCATGGACAGGCATCTATGAATGGTCACCTTTGTGCATTTAAGTATATATTCTAGCCCAAATGGTGACAGAAGTCTCCACAGATTGGTGGGCGTTTTACCCCTGAGGAAATTTAAAGGTACTTATTCAACACTTCACACATCTGCTTTTGTCCTGTAACTGAACTGTAGGCGCATTTGTTTCATTAAAAATAACTGAATAAGGAACCTGGCGCCTCACCTTCCTAAGCTCAAGTTTTCTCTACTTTGGGGAAAAGGCCAGCGCAGGCTTAGTTCCCTTTGGTTGCCAGGCAGGTCCTTGAAAAGCAGGTATTCATAGCCACACCTGTCCCATTTATGGAATCCTATTTTCTGCCGGCCCTCATGACAATTTCGATAATTATCTTAGAAATATATTAACCCTTTAGCATAATGAAAAAGACCTTAAGAACTTGAATCCCTCTTTAGTTAAAAAGTCAAAGTTAATTCACTTTGCCACTTGAAAGAATGTATGAAGTGAAGGTAGTCAGGTATCAGTTTTGTCCACTAATTCAAGTCATGCATGCTAAGAGCCTCTCTGAATGTCCATTTATCCATCTGTCTGATCGTCATTCCATTCATTCATTCACTCATTCATTCATTCATTCGGCATATATTACTTATGCATCTACCCTGGGATGAGTTTTGGGACTAGAGGCTCAGCGAACACCAGGTGGGTCAGGGACACAGGGGCTGATGGGGACACGGTATGAGGAGAAACACTCAGGACAGGGAGCTGGCTCTTGCTCAGGAAGTTTCTGGAAAGCAAAAAGGGGCTGAGAAATAAGAGAATGAGGGGACTAGCAGACAGGGACTGGCAGGATATGGAATTGTACAACCCTAACTTCTACAGTAGAAACAAGTCTTCTATCCAAGAGGATTTTCTCAAGTATTGGGGTGTGGATGGGAGCTGGCCCCTCTCCACTCCCGATTTCTGTTTCAGGCTTGAATGACCTGGCTGCATTGTAGCTCTTCTTCACCCTTACACATGTGCTCTACTGCTCCACCCCCACCCCACCCCACCCCTGCAGCTGCTCCACAGAGAGCAGGCTGTGGGAATGTTTACCCCAGTCCACCTTGCAGCCCTTGCAGACAGCGCAGTTCCCCCTGCCAGCACCAGCAGATGCTCCGAGCCCCAGGCATGTGTGGCAGCTCTCCTGATGCAGAGGGCAGGGGGATCTGACGCAAGCCCTCTGCTGTCAACTTGCAGCAGCAGGGTGTCTGGGACTCAGGGGAAATCACAACTTCTTCCCGCCCTCCACCCCCCACCCCAGCCCCAAACGGAAAACTTTTACAAATCCTGAAGTGTGCCTTCAGGATGAGTCAAATCTGAGAATGATGGTGATGATGGCTGCCATTTAGTGAGCATTTACATGGGTTATTTCATTTAACCTTCATGGAAACCCTGTAAGATAGGTACTGTTATTATCACCCTTAAATTAGTGAGTGAACAGTGGCACACAGAGATGAAATCACTGACTCAAAGGCACACAGCAAGTAAGCCAGGGAGACGATCTGAGTCAGGACGTTTGAATCACAGCCCGCCCTGGAAACAGCCATGCCCTGCTGAAGCCTGGCAAGATATTTTCTGACACTCCTTCATGCTGATGGGAAATCGACCGAGCTTTACCTCCATGTCACAGAAATCCATTTGTGCTGCTTTACCTTTACATCATTGACAGATTTGCATGTAATGTCAAACATGATTTGGAAATAAGTTTTTTCCCCCTTTACCTCTAAGGTTCTAAAGATTTTGCACCAGATGTACTGGGAGCAGTGTTGTCTAGGATTATAGGGATTAATTTCAGAACTTCAAGTTGTCTTAAATGCAGCTGCTTTGTGGTTAGTAGGCAACTGGCTGTTTCTATTCAAAACCGCCCATTTGGGTTCTCCTCGTTCTTTGACTCCTGCTAAGTGGAGTCAAAATGGGGGGTCCAGCCACGCCCCTTCGTACTCAAATAGCGGGAATCGTTTTAGGGTATATAATTCTTAGTGTTCTGATGTTAGACTTCTTGTGGGTTTTGTCAACGTCAACTATTTAACAGAGTTCTTGTTTTCACTCTCTATCCATTTTTTCACATAAAATCATGTCCTCTCAAGGCAGAGGATCTGTAAATCGACAGACATTCTACAAAATAACTGATCAGGACTTTTCAAAAGTGTAAAAGTCACGAAATGTTAATTTTTCAGTTTCGATAAATTGTAACATAGTTATCCAAGGCGTTAACTTTAGGGCAAGCTGGGTGAAAGCTTGAGCCAACTCTCTATGCTAGTTTCCCAGCTTTTCTGTAAGTCAAAAATTCTTTTAAAACAAAAAGTTAAAAAAATAAAACCTGGAACAAACAATAAAGGAAAGGTTCTCAAACCTAGTTGATTTAAATTTCAACTTCTTGGACTCAAGCCAGACTCGTTGAACCAGAGTCTCTGGGGCAGGCCCGGAATCTGCACTTCAATCTTCCCCAGGAAGTCAGCTGGCTGGCCAGGTTTGGGGGCCCCTGATGTAAATCACTGCCATCTAACTGAGCCTCAGGGAAAGGTGGGGCCCAATGGAAGGCAATGGTCTTTTGGTGACAGGGTTGAGGTCTCTGTGTCCCACCTAACTCAGAATTAAGTTCACTCAAGCTCAGATGGTTCTCAGAAATACTTATGGTATTGGGCACTCTCCATAGCCTCGAGTCTGGCCAAGGTTTCCTTGGTGCTGCAGAACCCCTGCCACACTTCCCTCCTGTATCTGCGGCTACATTAGCTTCCAGGACTCCTTAATACTCTCTGGTTCCTAGGTAGGGACTAAACAGAAAGCAATTGGTAACCAAGCAAATGTAGACGGTCTCATATGAAGCAGGTTGTGGATGAGGTTGGAAGACTGGCCTGGGAGGAAAGAAATGAAACAGAAGTTCTCTCCATTGTTTTCTGGGAGAAGCTAAGCAAACTTGGGATTATCTACAGATGAGAAGGACACAGGAATACACAGATTGAAAGTTTTTGGCAATACTTCAATTCCTGTGCAGGACAAAACTGCCTTCCTCCTTCCCAGACCAAGTCTCTGAAGTCGCAACAATATTAGACAAGTACCCAGCTCACAAGCTAGGCTTCACGCACACAGGCATGAGCCCTGTAAGCTGCATGCTGGAGGGAAAGAGGTGAAGATGGATCTGGTCCACTTATTGCAGTAGGCTGTGGTGGATGAGGTTGGTGAAGGCAGTGAGTGACAACTGGGATAGGTGTGACTTACATGCACGGGACCTCATGTGACCTCAACATGACAGCCCCTGAGCACCTGCAGGCAGCTTCCTTCCCACCAGCACTGTTGTCTGGGAGGGAGAGAGGGAGGGAGGTGGGAACTGATACTTGGCCGCATGAGGCATCTGACACAGGGTGCCTCACTTAAGCCTCATGACAACCCTGGAGCCAGTACTTCTGCCCTCATTGTAATGAAGATGACTGAGGCTCAGTGAGGCCAAGTCATTTAAGTGGGACCTAGAATCTGCCTCTGTTGTATGAATGTGTGAATTCCCAAGCATGGAAATGGATTCCATTTGAACTTGGCAGCAAGAAAGTAAAATACTGTAACTTCCTGTCAGTAGGTGCTTTGTACTTTCCAAAGCACCCTTAGGGAGTCCTCTTCTTCAGGACAGCTCTGCGAGGCAAGAAGGACAGATTCTTGGCTTCCTTTTTTATTGATCCACTCTGCTTCTTTTGGACTTCCCCTCTGGGCCTGGCACATAGACATGGGAGGACACACAAGCCAGCCTCCTCCTTCCACGTGCTAGTTCCTTGTCTGGAAGGAAACAACCAGAGAACCCTTCAATGCAGTGAAATGCTGCAGAACTTTTCCTGCATCTCTCTAACCCTGAGGCTTCTACCTGAGCCCCGAGTTTCTGACTTCTGGGCACATGAGAGCCCTGGACTCTGGCCCAGGCCTGCTCTGGAGCATGGGGCAGCTCCCACCTTGTGGGCTCAGGCGCAACACCTGGACACCCTTGTTTTGGTCCCTCCCCTGGGGTTCAGATGATTTGTGTGGTCTGTTTGCAGTTCAAACAGTGTCTGCTCTGATTCGGGTCTCATTTTCCTCCCAGTTCCCAGACACGAGTTATGCGCCCCCTGACCCCTTCAAAATCACGTTTCGGTGTCCATCCACCCGTGTCTCCAAGACCCTCTCAATGCAGGGCAGAGGCCTCAAATGCCCTCATCACTTCCAGCATTTTTTTTTTTTTAGGAAAAAGGTCTTAAAATCCACCACAGGCTTAGGTAGGCCCAGCAGAGCCACAGAACCACTGCCAGCGACATCCTGTTCTGGTTAATACCCTCCTGGAGCCTGGAGGGGGCAGTGATGGGGCCTTCCTCCAAAGAGGCACAGACTTTCCAGGTGGCCTGTAAAATGCAGTGTTTCTCAACCTGGGTGGGGGAAAGAGACTTGCGGTTCTCTCTTGGACTTGTTCTATTTATCTTCCTGTCCTCGTGGCCTATACATGTGGTTGTGTCCCTCAGCCGGCTTTAGAGGAAGGGTCATTACATCTTCAAGAGCTCTGGAAACAGTTAGGTGCTGAGTAAATATTGACGACTGTTGATTGAGAAACTTTGGTCTTTTCCTCTAACATCTTATTTTATAGTATTACAAGGTCATTTTTTTTTTTAAGGCGGTACCAGAACTTGAACCCGGGACCTTATACTTGGGAAGCAGGCTCTCAACCAAGCTGCACCGGCTCTCCAAGGTCATTTCTTTGAAATCCTTTGGCTTATTGCCATTGTTAGCTGGCCCTCTAAAAGAACAGATAATTGGCTCAAGATAAGGAAAAACTATTTAAATAAAATTCTAGGAAACTTTTCTTCATGGAATTAGTGGAAAAATTCCTGGATATTTTCCAACACCACTTTGGAAAAGTGGAGACAACTATTTTGTGCATTGGTTAGGTCAAGGTTGAATGTAATGTTTTGTGAGATAGATCCCGTTACCCTTAAAGGATTTCTCAGATTCGATCATTATCTTTCACCAGGAACATCTACATAGCGAATAGCATGACTAGCTAAGAAATGGGTCCGTTATTTGTAGGTCACACTAAAATTATGGCATCTTTATAGAACTGTGGCCTGGACCCAAAACCTCATGGTCACGTCACAGATGATGTTCAGATGCCCCCTCAGAGGGAAACTCAGCAGGAAAGAGGGCATCCAGCCTCTCTCAACTGTAACAAGGCCTTGCCTTCCCCAGGAGGAGAGAAAAGGCAGCATATGAATCCTTATTTTCAGTCCCATTTTTGACAATCTCACCAGTGGTTACATGCATGCAGCCAGCTGGGCAGAGACCCTCTTCCAAACATGCACCCAAAAGAGGAAAGAACAAGGGGAGAGGGAGTCCTCTCCTCCCAGCCACCAGGGCCTGTCTTGATGAATTAATTCACTAAGAATATACCTCAAATGCCATTTAACTCTGGATTTTTGGGAAGGCCAACGATCATGGAGCCTAAGAGGACAATTGACCCCAGGACAAAATACACAGCCTAATATGATAAAAAGAGAAACCCAAACAAGAAAACAAAGTACAAGAAAGCTCTCCCCCAGGCAGACCCACCAGTGGATTGGAGAGCCTTGACTAGAACCTGGGAGGACAGATAGTTAGAGCAACTATCTCATGGACTCAAAAGCAACTGGACAATCTGAGACATTTTACTTAATGAGACCCTGACTGGCACCAGCTGGAAAAGCAGAATGAGCGTGGGAAGCTGTGAATGGATTGAGATGCCCTCGGTGTGTCCCCTCTGACAGATTTCAGGCTTGAGCAGGCTGTTTGGCACATGCAAGCCTAGTCACCAGCATCAAACAGGAAAGCAGACATTTAATTATCCCCAAGGATCCTGGTGGGTCACACACTTCTAGATTGTGGGATGGATTCTGTTTAATTTCCTGTAATAGCCAGACTATTATTGTCTTTAGCTATGGCTCAAATATGTTGGTTATTCATCACCCACTCACCTCATTGCCACCGTTAAACCATCAAGTCAAATACTGCATTGTTTAGGGGTGGCTCCCAAACCACTAAAATTCCCATTGATTTTGCAAATTGTTTTTTTTTCTTATTCCTCTAACCTCTTGTTAAGAGTTGAGGTTTATAATCCCTTTATAAAGGAAAGCAAAGTCTAACTTCCCCCATCCTTCAATATCTGCTGACAGTGCCATTACTAATAAATTAAACCCATCACAAATAAAGACATACTGCATCAGAGGATAAAATCTATTTGTCTAAATAAAAAGACTATATGGCTGTTTTGCACAATATTGGAATAGAAATGATACCACAGGAAATTGTTTTATGTCAACCACAAAAACAGACAAAATATCTCTCTGGCTAGATTGAAGAGGAAAATTGCATCTGTGGTATTGTTCCCAGTGACATCATGTGTCTCTCTAAGAATCTAGTCTTCTCCAGCACTGTTTGCCAGCGCAGATGTTTGACCTGTAGGAAGAGTGCATACCCTGGGCCTCGGGGGGCTGGCCAGGGCCACTGTCTCAGGTGGTTTCCTTTTCTGAGGTCCCTGGCCCAACCCTGCCTGCCTTCTGTCAGGGCATTCCTGGCCTGGTCGCCATTCCCCACCCCTCTGCTTTGGCCTGACTTCCTGCAAGGCTTTTCCCAGCAGCTCACAGTGGCGATTCTTGCACTGAAGTTTGTCTACTCCAGTAACACCAGGAGTTAACTGGTAGGAGGTTTCTGCCATCTGGTCACAAGTTTATTGAACTTGACTAGCAGGAGTTAAGTTTATTAACTACTGAAGATAAGTTACTTGAGATCTCAAAAGCCTTTCACAAGTTTTAGAGAAAAACCTATTTACGAAGATTTTTATCATGATTTTTATCATTTGCCAATAGAAAAATTGGCAAATGATATGTACAAGCCATACACAAAAGAAGAAATATAAAGAGCAAGAGACTCATCTTTCTAGCAAGCAAATTAAAACCACAAGGAAATAGGATTTCACGCTCTTCAGGTAGGCAACAATTGGCCTGTTGATGGGCTTGGAGCAACTGAGATCCAGCATGCAGGGTGGAGCGAGGGTGGGTCAGCGCCCCCCCTGTGACGAATCTGTCACTATCTAGTGAAGCCCAACCTGGCCTCTCCTGGCTCATAGCACAGCCTCACTGCACAGGAATCACCTGGGAGCTTGTTAAACACAGATTCTGAATCGGCTGCACTGGGGTGGGGCCCAGGAACCTGCATTTCTAACAAGCTCCCAGGAGATACCCAGGTCCTCCTCTGAGGATCACACTTCGAGTAGCAGCAAGTCTCTAGTCAAGCTCTTACACTGGTGCACCAAGAGAGAAGCAACAGATTCACAGCAGCACCGGGGAAGTATCAAAACATGGGAAAAAATTAATGTAAAGGTGGAAACTACAAAGAAAATATCAGAGAATATGCAAACACACAGAGACAGAAATTGGAGTACAGGTGGCCAGGAGTGGTAGGCAGGGGAAACGGAGAGTCAATGCATAATGAGTGCAGGATTTCTGTTTGTGGAAGTGGGAAAGACTTAGTAATGGAAGGTGGTGATAACTTGATACTGTGAACATGATTAATCTCACTGAATGGTACAGTTGGGAGTGGTTCAGATGGGAAAATTTATGTTGTATATATGTTCCCATAATAAAAGAAAAGAGCAACTAAAGAGGCAATGTTTATGAGCAGCAGTGTAGACACAGCCTATGACCCCAGTCTCCAGCCCTGTAAGCGACCCCTGATGCAGGGTGAGAGGCAGAAACACAGCCTCAAGCAAAGAATCCGGTGCATTGTTTGGGGCCAAGTGACATTTAAGGACCTTTCAGATCTTTCTGGGGATAAAGTGTGAAATGAGGGAGGCCTGGCCAGAAAAGGCCAATACACTGGACAGGTGTGCCTGCAGCTCCCCCTCCCCCACCATGGCCACTTCGCTAATCAAGCTTTTTGTTGATGAGCACACGTGGGCACTCCAGAAGGCCAGTGAAAATCCCTTGGCAGGGGCCTCAGAGTGGCTGCCCTTCCTCAGATCACGTAGAATGGGAGAGCAGATCCCTCGCCTCTCCTCAAATGCACTTACGAGATTTCCTGTTGGCCCGGGATCGCTTCCTCTCCCGGGGCACCGCTCGCTGACTGGGCACTTGGGTGGCCGACTTGACAATGCGATCCATGATCTCATCGGCCGTATCATCTGTGACGTTCGGAGAATCATCCGTCCCCAAAGTCCATGAACTAGTGGATCCTGAAGAATTAAACAACCAGAGAGTGAGATGGACTCAAAGAGAAAAAACAAAGAATAAAGAGAAGAAAAATATGCCACACTGCTCTTCCAGAAGCAGACTTCTGTTCTTCTGTCAGCAACAGAATACAGCCGAGTTCAGAGTGGAGCTTCAGCTGGACAGCTCAAGAGTGCGAACCTTCCCCATGGCAGAGGGTCACCACTGTGGCCGTTATCCTTCCGGCTCTGAGCTTCCATACACACATACTAGTACTCCTTCCATACCACCCTATAACACAGTGGTGTCCTCATTTATCTTTCTACCCCTGTATGTGTTTAGGTTAGTTTTCTAGAAGCGAAAATAATTAGTGTTTTCTTTTAAACCATGATCTCCATATTTTTAAAAATGAAGGCCAAACAAAGTGCTATGAGGCTATCACAGGACCTCCAGCTGACAGGTCCTACGATTATCTGAGGGCAGATCAGCCACATTGTACCTTGCCAAACCATTTCTGGTACCTTGCATTGGCAGCCCTGTGGCAAACTAAGACAAACTCTGACTTCTTGTTAAGTGAAATTCAAACCAATGGATTTTGAAAATACACTTTATCTTTGAATTACCTAGCCTTTTAAAAATTGTCACAGGATTGCCCTCTTCAACTAGCAAAGGGAAAGCTGACATAAATTTTTCTGTGGTACATTCACCTGCTCCCTGGCCAGAAAAAGATGTTTATAAATAACTATGTTAAGACAGTCCAAGTATGGCATAAAAGCATCTGCCTATAGACAAGCAAGAAGGAATCCCCACTAAAACATGGGTTCCTAACTATTATGGGAATTGGAATTGTGGGGCATAAAGAAACCAGAAACTGACTCTGGAAATTCCAAGCTTCTGGAAATCAAGCCCCCAGATGATAGTGCCCTATTTGAGGCATTAACTAAACTTGGAACTTGTAAGTCAGGATTGAAACTGCAGTTATCCAGGGAAGACTTGTGGAAAGTCTTACTGTCTGATGGCTTGGACCCCTGCTTCCTGCATGCTAAACCAACAAGCTTTTTGAGAGATCTGTATGAATGAAACCATTGCCAGCCTGGACTAAAAGGGACAGGGAGGGGAGAGATGAAAGGGAAAACAGCATTAAGAGGAAAACCGTGGAAGCAGAGAACTGGAATTAAGACATCTCTTTGGGTCAAGGTAGGGACCTCACTCATGTGTATGAAGACAGTGAGTTTGACCTGGCATTTGAAGAGGGTGAATGTTCCAGCCCACTTTTCAGGGAGAGCTTGGCTGCCCCAGGTTACAGAGAGGGTGGAGCACATTCCCCACTGGTTGGGGAGAGTAAGGTTGAGCCTCACACAGTAGAGTGGGGTGGGCCTGTTCCCCATAGGTTAGGGAGAATGTTGCCACCATCTCACTGTACTAAGGGGGTTGAGACTGTATCCCAGAGATTGGGGAAAGTGTAGCCATCACCCCAAAGTTCTTGGAGGGTAAGATCTGAAGCTCAGTAGCCACCCAGATGCTTGATCAGGATGGAACCAAGAAAATGGTCATTGGGCAAGCTTGTGGAAAGGGTAGACCCCCATAAGGCCCCAAGGAGAAGAAGAAACCATCATTTTAAGGATGACTCTCAGACTTTGAAATCTAATGGAGTATGCCCCACAAGTTTTCAGAACTGGTGGGGACCTGTGATGCATGTTTCCCTCCTAAATTCTCCTTATGGTAGTGCAAATATTTATCCTATGTCTGTGCAGATAACTTGTTTTGTAAGTTTCAAAGGTCTACAGCCAGAGGGAACTTTGCCCCAAGACAAAATATATTCCTATAACTGATTTTGATGTGATTTTATACTTAGCATTGCTACTGAAATGACTTGTTTTTTTTTTTTGTTGTTGTTGTTGTTTTTGTTTGTTTTTTGAATGCTATAACGTCTTTTTTGGGATTCAGAGGGAGGAGTGTGGCAGTTTGAGGTTATGAATCTCCAAAAGAGGAAAATTATGTTTGTAAACTAATCTATTCCTCTGGGTGTGATATCTTTGATTATATTAAATTCATTTGAGGGGCCTTTGATTAGATTACCTGTTAAGATTGCTTTGAGGGCTTTTTTTTTTTTTTTAAG
>JAQZBX010020314.1:0-33097 GCA_029593785.1 Cabassous unicinctus
AAAAAAAGAATAAAAAGAAACAGAAAGCTGAAAGGCATGTGTTTTTATATAGTTTTAAAATGCTTTAAGAACCAAGGTGAAGTATAAATATAATAAGTGCAATTTGGAAACTCTTGCAAACTAAAGTCAATAAACCAGAAATGCCACTTAGATCTAATACTTCAGGTTTAACACTTCCCTCTACTATCTAGAGTAAAAATTAATACTTTATCCCCTCTACGCCCCCAGTTTAGGCTGCTGATTTTTTTTTTTTCAATCTGAATTATCTTAAGTGTTTTCTTCTTTAAGTTAACTTTACCATGCTTATTTTTCAAAATCATTATCATTCAACGAGGCAGAACTTTGCAACTATAAGAGAAAAGAAGGGGGAGAAAAGCTTTTTGGAAATTCCATGCATATTCAATTATAAGGAATAACCAATCTTTCACAAGCATAAGAAACTGTTCTTAGGCACACATGAATTCTTAATTGCTTCTGGCTGCCCTTGGGCCATTGTGGAAGGGGTCACATAACAACAGTTCTTTCTAACAAAGTGCCACGGGCTATCTATGAGCCTAACAGTATACATTCTGAACAAATTAAGACTTAACAAAGCATTCTTTTTCTCCTTTATTTTTCCCTTCCTTCTCTATGCTCTTGCAAATCCTGTGATAAAAACATTAAATAGTCTTCAGAGGGGTACCATTTGTCCAACATTGTGAGCCAAACTCCTCAATACTTCTTAATACACACATGCATTAAAAGCATTATTTCAAGACTTTTAAAAAGAGGGAAAACTGCGTTTATTTTAACTAGGCAAAAACCCTCTAGCAATTTTGTTAAGAATGCCAGCAAGCAAAATGCCTTATCTGAGACTCACTAACATGGTAACTATCCCAGGTGATATGCCTCTGTGGCTCCAAACTGAGTCAAGGGATAAATGGTGAAAAAGAACAAGAGGATCGAATTTCCTATCCGTCAGCCACTTCTGGTCAAAGGAGACTTTACTTTGCAAAGAGAACAAGGATTTTCCCAGGAGGGAGGTTAGAGTGACATTTATTAAAATGAAGGCCACACACACACACACACACACACACACACACACACACAAAAAAAGAAAGCCAGGTTTAGGATTTTAAGTTTCTAAATGGGACAAGGTTGTATACAGGTTAAGACTGAAACAGGGGTTAGTCCTAGAGGACTGAAATCATCATTGCAAAGCTATCTATATAATTTTATGTGTGTCAGCCAAAACATCATTATACAAATTTGTCTTTTCAACCCCACTCCATTTGCAAATCTCCAGTGCTGTGGTACCATCTCAGTTTGCAGGTTTCCTGTGTAAGTTTTATTATCTTTTTTAGGAGGTACCAGGGATTGAACCCAATACCTCACACATGCGAAGCAGGCGCTCAACCACCAAGCTACACCTGTTTCCCAATGAGAGCTGATTTTTTTGTTTGTTTTTAGGAGGTACAGGGAATTGAACCCAGGATGTCATACATGGGAAGCAGGTGCTCAACCACATGAGCTACATCTGCTCCCCACTCTGTAAGTTTCTTGAGGTGTCCTTGTATGAACATTTAATATGCCCAACCGGACCACAATCTTAAGCAGAGCAATGCCATCTTGAATTTGTATTCCATCTCCTCCCCAGCCCTAGTGCAGTAATACCATAGGTTTTTAAGAAATATTATGGAAAAACTCATCTGTCCATTTGTTGCCCTACAAAACAGTATTTGGTATGAAGGCCTAGAGTGTAGCTGTCTTGTTTTAGAAGGTGAAAGGTGCTTTGTATTACCACCATCCATATTTGGTTGCTACTATTCAGGTTAGCATTCTCTGTCAGAGGCAGATGAGGCAAACAAGGTGGTCAATGTAAGAAGATTTGCAATAATAGATACAGATACAGCGGAAGGAAACCCTGAGAGTGGGTGAGCTGCCTTGTCCCTGCTTTGTCCAGAAGCTCACAGTTCTACCTCCTCAGCTTGCCATTCAGTCTGGATTGCAGCTGGTCATTTATTAAACAGAGTTCCAGTGGCTCAGAAAAGAGAAGAGACTTCCAAACATGA
Organism: Cabassous unicinctus; assembly: GCA_029593785.1. Taxonomy (NCBI): domain Eukaryota; kingdom Metazoa; phylum Chordata; class Mammalia; order Cingulata; family Chlamyphoridae; genus Cabassous; species Cabassous unicinctus. Next base: position 2,052 of record JAQZBX010020314.1, read on the forward strand.
GTGATTATTTACTCCCTTCCTTAGGGCTGAAACACCTGTAGACTTCAATAATGTTTCACTCAACTGTGTAGAACGCAGTAAGTGAAGACCTGCCATTTAACACCAGTAATTTTACCATTCTTGAAACTAGAGAGCCTGTGTAGCTACTTCAGCTGAAATGAGAGAAACTGAAAATAATGATCTTTGGGTTGACGGTTCTAACACTTTTGAAGGCTGACTTGGAGGCTGCGTAGGTTGTAGGAAGTTTATATTTAAGAGAGGTCTTTCACTAGGAAAGCGGTGTGGAGTTGTGGAAAAAGCACCGTATTGGGAGCTGGGCAGCTTTCTAGCTACTTATTCTTTCTATGCCTCACCTTTCTTTTAGACCTATTTAACAATAACTGTTTTACCCAGGACTTAAAGTCACCCACTCTGTGCCAGGCACTATTCTAAGCACATGACCACTTGACATATAGTAACTCATGTATATCTCACCACCCTATGGGATGGAGACATGTGTTACCCCCATTTTATAAATTGAGAAACTGCAGAACTGAGAGGTCAAGCAACTTGCTCAGGGTTACACAGTGAGTAAGTGGTGATGACTAATCCACTGCTGACGTTTTTGGGCACGGAGCCCTTGAACTTTTGACTCCTGTAATTAATTGTGTTGAGTGTCTCAGGGGAAATTCCACATTCTACTCACATTCATGAAGTTCTGCCAATTTTAGCTTCTAATTATTATCAAATATGTCTTTGTTTCTCTATCCTTCACTGTTCCTACCCACATTAGGGCCCTAATCTCTTCTCTGCACTGTTAGAATCAATTCCCATTTGGTGTCCTTGTCTCTAGCCCCTCAAAATTTCCTCCTTCTACGTTGTCACCAGAGTGATCTATCTAAAATACAAATCTAGCCATGATGCTCTTTAAGGCTGCCTGTTAGCTAAGAACAAAACCCAGCTTCCTTAGCATGGCCCAAAAGGCTCTCAAAGATCTGGCCCTCTCCTCTCCATCCTCTCAGTCTCTTGCTTTGCCACTCCCCAGGTCACACTTAATGCCCCAGCAACATCAAACTGTTTATAGCCTACCATGCTGCTTCTCACCCGATGCCATCTCTTGGAGGCCACCTTGGTTCTGCGCCCTGTGTGCGCCTGTCAGGGCACTGACCACTGCCTGTGAACGTTTTCTCTGTAACTATGTCCCACTCCATTCTGTAAGGCCTCTTATGTCTGTAAGGCCATCAATGGCAGGTGCCTTGTTGAGGGCAAACCTTTAATCTTTGCAACCCCAATGCCTGGTAAAGTACTTAGCAAAGGTTTAACATATTGAAGTAGTGAAGGAAAAGACAGAGAACAGGACCTGTTGGAGTGCAGGTGGGAGTCGGGCTGTGGAATGGGGAGACTCAGGAAAACTTTGTTCGGAGAAGGTCATGACTGAGCTGGATCTCAGTGGAGAAGGTGGAACTCTAGTGTGATAAAGGGCATGCCAAACTGCGAGAACAGTACTTGCAGAGGCATGGAGGCCCGAGAGAGCATGGTATATTTGAGAAACTGCAAATACTTATGAAGGTGTACAGGATGCATGTGTGGGACTGGCTGGGAAGGAGACTGGGGAAGACAGGGCCCCTGCTGTTAAATCACGGCATCTATCTCTATCTACCAATAGATATAAATTATATATAAGTCTTACAAGAGAATCCCAAAATTTTTACTTCATTACTGTAATTATATTTTCAGCATTGCAGTATTAAGGCAGTTTCAAAATTGGCAGTAGATATTTTGATTGGTTTCCAGGAAAAATAATTCTATGAGGTACTACCATTTACTAGCAGTGTGATTGCTGAGGGATTACTTGACCTCTCTGTGCTTCAGTTTCCTTATTGGGAAATAAAAATACTACTCATCTTATAGGGCTGTTGTAAAAAATAAACCCATTAAGAGATGTTGTGGTGGCTTGGAGTTATGTACCCCAAGAAAACATGTTCTGAATCTTAATTCATTCCGGTGGGTGTGAACCCATTGTAAAATAGGACCTTTTGATGAGGTTCCTTCAGTTAAGGTGTGGCCCAAGTAAATCAGGATGGGTCTTAATCCTATTACTGGAGGCCTTATAGAGAAGGCCACAGAGAGAGAAGGCACTGGAAACAGCCAGAAGCTGGAAGTAAACAGAACCCAGAAGAGAAAGAATTTGCTGCCATATACACTGCTGTGTGACAGAAAAGCCATGGAGCCCCAGACAGCCAACCCTGGGAGGAAGTAAGCCTCTGAAACTATAAGCCAATACATTTCTGTTGTCAAGTCAACTCATTGCATGGTATTTGTTTTAGCAGCTGGAAAACAAAAAAAGGGGGGAAAAAGTATAATGTAAACAATTGTTTGCTAACTATATATTATCTTATAGTTGCTCACATTTAAATTCATTTCCAATTTTCTGCCTAGGGGATATATACCTTGAAAGTTCTTCTGATAGTTTACCCCTGTAGACTTGGCATTAATTCACTTGGAAAAACTTGGCCTCATTTGTAGATTTCATCACTAGCTTCATATATCATTCCAAATGGAATTTTAGAAACAGAAGGGTCATTAGAGATTATTTAGTCCAAAAGCCTCATTTTACAAACAAGAAACCTAAATTACAGCAAGGCTGGGTAATGGGTCAAGGTTATATATTCTTTCAGGGTGTGAACTGTGAGCTGATTCCTAGACCTTGTCCATTCTGAACCCATTTAGATGACAAAATATCTTCTCCCAGACTGTGGCCAAAATGATTGGTTTCCACTTACATGCATACTTGATAGACACGGTTAAGCACTTGGTGTTATGTATTTGGTTAATTTTTGTTAAAAATTTTACCTGTATGTCTAGTGATTATAGCCTTTACTTTCAAAGCCAAATTCATTCAATAAAACCATGTTCTCTGTTGGGGACTGAATCATGTCCCCCACAAAAGGCACGTTCAGGTCCCAACCCCTGGTTCTGTGGGTGTGAGCCCATTTGTACATAGGATCCTTGAAGATGTTATTAGTTAATGTGTGCCCAAACTGAAGGAGGGTGGGCCTTAATCCAAAATGGATGAAGTCCTTATAAGCAAAGGAAATTGGGCACGGAAAAGGAAGCCACTGGGAGCAGCCAGAAGCTGGAGGTCAATGGATTCCGAAGAACAGAAGAGAAGCTGCTGCTCATGTGCACTGCCATGTGATAGAAAAGAAAAAGGACCAAGGATTGCTGGCAGCCAGCCCCAGAATGCCACAATCTTTGTGGAGAAAGTGCCTTGCTCGTGCCTCAATTTTGGACTTCTCCTAATCTCAAAACCATGAGTCAACAAATTCCAGTTAAGCCAACACATTGTATGGTATTTGTTTTAGCAGTTAGGAAACTAAGACACTCTCCAATGAAAGTTTCTTTTACCACTTGACTGGGCGGCTGTGACCTCATTGGCATGTTCTAAATGTTCTTCAAATTTACAGGACGAGTACCCTTTATATGCAGGCTTCCAAAACTTAGTCACTGCTTGAGAGGCTTACGTGTTCCTGTCTACCAAATGACATTGTCCTAGATCTAACAATTACAAGTAGGGAGCACCTACCTAATCATCACATTCTCTTCCCGGGGCAAGCATCAGTTCCTAGGACACTCAATCCAGAGGCTGGCCAGTCACCTAAAGCCAGGCCTGATTTAAAGAGATGAGCTGGTCTCATCAGATTAATCCTCTTGGGAATATGGTTCAGACTCTTGAGAGAATCAGGTAGTAGAAGACAACACATCGAAGGGATGCAGAGAATTCATTAGATATATCATATTAATGATGGGCCAGAAGTAATGAGAAAGCATATACATACAAAGAGTAAAAGGGACTCAGGAGCATATAAGGAGAATGGGCAAGTCTGGAAAGAATGAACGTGCTACATGGGTTTTTAGAGTTAATGAAACACATTCTCCTGCTGCTTAGGTTCTAAAAGCTGGATCCAGATAGGCTGTGGCAAGGATAAACTAATGTTTGTTTCTGCAAGCTCGTGAGAGACCCATTTCCCTCACAGCTACCGGTGTAGTATTTTAATTACCCCCACCCCATCCTATTCCCAAATTAGAATGGATTTGATTCATGCAGTTGAAAGAGCTAATTAAGACATCTAGGAAGGGCAAGGGGTGGCTAGCACGAGCCTTCATCTTTGTGGCTACGTCCCACCGACTGGTAACTTCCACTGTCTCTTTCGTGGAAAGTTCTGTACATGTAAGAACCTGGTCTTAACTCTTATAACTTGCAGTTTTCACGTCCATTGTTTTTAAGGCAGAAACAACGTAACCGTGCTCCTAGAGTACAGTCACAGGGTGTGAATGTCTTCCCGGAGACAATGATGGACAAACCCACCGCTATTCAGCCCGAGGTCTCAGGGAGCCACTCCTGTGGGCAGGGGCACACTCTTCGGCGGTGGGACCCTTGCCATCACTGTCCCGGGAACGCCGGCACGTGGACTCCCTCCACCAGGGGACGTCCCCAGGAGCCCCCGGCTCCTCCTGGCCCCCTCCCGGCCCCGCAGCGCCGCCCGCCGGGTCACCTGTAACTGTAGGCGCTGAATTGCTTGCTCTCTCGCAGCATCGCCCGGTAAAGATCTAACACCTGTGCGCGGCTGGAGGCTGCCATTTTGGCCGGGGTGGGGGGGGGCGGGGAATGGGTCCTCTTCGCGGAGGTCCCGCGTTTACCGCAACCCACCAAATTTCGGCCTATGCAAAAAAGACAAAACCACGAGCGAAATGACACGCAGCGCGTGGTTTCGCTGGCCGGGCGCGGGCCGCAGGCTAGGTCGGCAGAGCGCGGCGGGCTCGCCAAGTCTCGGAAGGCGCCCAAGAGGCCCGCGCCGCTCGCGAGGAAAGCCGCAGGCAGGCCCGGGGCAGCTAAGGGGCGCGGCCAGGAGCGGCGGCGGGACGGAGCGCGCCCCACTCCAGCGAGACCTGGGAGGGGGGAGGACGAGGACCTGGGGGCGGGAGGGCCGGCCTGGGGTCCCCGCACCAAGCCGCCTTTTTGGGGACGGCGGGTGGAAGCTGGGCTCTTAGGGCGGGCAGCCTGTCACGGTGACTTTTCGCCAACCACTCGAAGTCGCAGGGGAGACGTTTGGGTCTGGAATCGCATCGCCCCGCTGCACCTCAGGGACGCCTGGGGCGGTGTTGCCTGGGTTACCAAGCGAGCGCCGACGCCCCGCCCCCGGCCGCCGATGCCCCGCCCCCGCCAGCCGCTGCCTCCAGGCTCCCTCAGCTGAGGATACCCCGCCCCGGCCCATCAACGCCCCGCCCCTTCGCCGACGGCCGCCCTCGGCTCTGCCTGTATGGCTGTGATGGCGGCTGCTGAAGGAAGCGCCGAGGTCTTTTTAAGGCCCGGGGTGTTGGGCGCGGGGTGTTCGTCACGCGCGTGAACGGGGCGTGTGGGGCGCGGAGGCGACGGGTCCTGGGCTCCCTTTCGCCCCGGCTTCGCTCAGGGCGACAGGCTAAGGGGCCTCCGGGGTAGGGCCCACTTTCCTGTCAAAATGGCAGCGCCCAACGTGCCCGAGCGACTCTGAGGTGGGCAGTTAAGCGGACCTGTCGCGCTTCTGTCCTTGAGACCCCCAGATCCGGGTTTCCCTGGGCGAGCGGTGGGTGAGTGTCGGCCTCGCTGCAGCCTGGTGACGCGACGCGGGCGGTTGGTGTGGGATGGAGTTTGCATTTTGGCGGTGGATATTCCCATTTTAGCAGCATGGTCTTTCAGACTCTCAGTGTTTGCTTTTGAGTCACGAGTCGCGCAGTGTTTTGAAATTTAATAAACTCGTAAAAGGGCGGGAGCCCTGGATTGGAAATTTGGGTGGCTGGTTGGGGACCTATAGGGTTTTAAGGACTCTTGGGATCGTTTTAGACCGAAGGTAAGCCGAGCAAGTTTTACCTGAAGCTTCTCGTGAAAAAGTTTTCCTCCGTGGCCTTTCTCAGAAGACTTCAACTCTTAATCACCTTGTTAAAGTGATGGATAAAGTTTCTCTCGATAGTTTCTTGAGCGTGGGACCGGGCGCAGGGAAGCCTAACCCAGTTTTAGAGACGATGTCTGCAAAGCACCCATTTATTCTTGGAGCCTTCCTTTATATGATCACCGTTAAGAACAACCACAGCTTCCTGTCCCAAAACACTGGGAGGAGTAACTTTATGCGTAAAATCAAACAAGTTTGCGTTAACATGCATCTTTGGTCAACGAGTGAGTTATGGTTGTCCTTCATTATTTATCACTCAGATTGTCAACTTTAAGGGCAGGAAACACTTCTCAGACTCGACCATTCTTTCGTGTATTTGCAAAATGCTGTCCCTGCATCCAAATATACTTACTTGTCTTATTGCAATGACACTTAACAAAAAGCCGTGGAAGAGAAAATGCTTTTATTAAAATGCTTTAAAATCTCCTGTCTGATTTTTTTAAGGTCTCATACATCCATGTGCCCCAAAATAGATTTTTTTTATAGGGTGGGAGGACTTCTGTCATTCTTGTTGGCTGCTCAGGTCATTGGGCAAATCTTGCCTCGGATTTATTGAAGGGACTTTTAATATTTTGACTTCCCTTTTGGCATTTCTTAAAGAGTTCAAGAACAAGGGATCGCACAATTATTATAGAATAAGATCCAGATCTTTTTTCTCTTAATATGATACACTGTTGCGTACTGATGATTTAAAATGGTATGTGGCACCTGGAAAAGCTGCAATGTTAATGCAAGTTAAAGATACAGAAAACTATGAAAGTGAGAAGAAAGAAATAGAAAATGACTTTGGCTTGTTTACAAATACTGAGAATTACATTTTTAAAATTGTATTTTGCTTTTATCTAGAAAATGAAGTTGGCATAATTATTGTTGTATACCATTGTTTATACCTATTACCAAGCAATTTAATCATTAATGTATACAATTAATGTATTTAAATGACCTTTGACTTTGTTATAATCAAAACTTTCCAAATATGTAAGTAAAGTTTAAATAGTTTCCTTGAGTAGCCTAGTCTGATAGTGCAAGGAATGGTTGAGCAATCATCAGACAGGAAAACCATATCTTACCAGCTAATTCTAAGCTAAGTTTTCACACAAATACTTGACTATTTTATTTGAAATGACTTAGCAAAATGTTGGATTTCATTACCTTGAAAGACTAATAAAGTAATAACCATGTACCAAAGCTAAATTTCCATTTTTGCACATTGCCATTGCAGAGATGACTGTTTTTAATATGAGCCCTATTTGAGGTTGAAAGTAAAATTGGGCCAGAAGCTGAGAATGGACCTTACTCATTTGTCCTTTAATATGCATTCTACTCTGTGTTGGGAAATTCCTTAGATAAGTGACTATAAAGTAGGAGGTACCTATCAACCACCACTTAGGCCTCAAAATGTAAAAATTTCCTATTTACTATCTGTAGTTTACCTATAGTTCTTTAACCATCTGTGCAAAATCATTTATTACCTTGTATTAAAATTAGCATTGTCAATGAGCACTTAATGCTTTATGAAAAGAAATTTCTTCAATTATAATAAGCAGTATAAAAGCAGCTTGCTGTCCTTAAGCTGAAATATCAAAATGATGTGTAAAGAAAATCTTGTATAGAATAAGCAACTCTTGATATTATCATTTAGAAGTTATTTTAATCCATACATGGATCAAAAGCTTCATTTTACATAATCCTCATTTGTTTTTATTGCTCATTCTTATAGAATAATGAAGTTGGAAGGGACCTTAGACATCAACTTACTCATACTTGCAGAGGAACAAACTGAAGCCCTTTTTCTCATTCATTCATTCATTCATTCTGCATTTATTGAATTCTAAGTGCCATACATTGTAACAGATGATAGAGTTAACAATGAGGGTCCCTCCTCAAAAAAGCATTAGGGGACTAGATAAGCAAAGCAATCATTTATGTTTGACCTGTGCTTAGATAGGGGTATATCTTAATTTCCTTGGGCTGCCGTAAAAAATTACCACAAACTTTTTGGTGGCTTAAAACAGCATGAATTTATTGTCTCACAGTTCTGGAGGCTGGAATTCTCAATTCAAGGTTTTGGAAGGGCCATGCTCCCTCTGAAGTCTATAGGGAAGGATCTCTTCCATGCCTCTCTCCTGGCTTCTGGCAGTGGCATTACTTACCAGCATAACTCCAATCTCTGCCTCTGTCGCATGGTCCTTGCTGTATGTCCAAATTTCCCTCTTCTCATGATGACACCGGTCTTACTGGATTAGGGCTCACCTAATCCTCTTTTGTGGGGATACCAGTCTTACTGAGATTAGGGTTTACCCTAATCCATTTTGGCCTCATCTTTAACTACATTGTCAAAGGCCCTATTTCCAAATAAGATCCCATTCATGGACCAGGGGTTAGGACTTGAATATGTCTTTTGGGGAGACACAATTCAAAACATAACTGGATATTACCACATTCCAGGGGAGTGCAGAAAAAAAAGGCATTCAGCTAGGATTTAGATCTAAGGGAAGACTTTCCAGCAGAATGGTATTTATAAACATGATTAGCAAGAGGCAGAAGAAGCATATGTAAGTTAGAGATTGTAGTGTTTGCTCAAAGTGTAGAGGCAGGAGGGAGCATGATTTATTCAGAGAACTTTTAAGTGGTTTGGAATGGTGTGGAGGTGTGGCCAGGAGAGGACCATCTATGAAACCACAGAAGTGGTTAGCACTGCTTCCTCTTTTTTTGGGGGGGAGGGGGGTGGAGGTAGAGGGAATATCATTTCTTTCAGGCATTGCCTAGTTCACCTAAGTTAAGTAGAACTTAACATCTGAGCTGTTGACATGGAGATTAGTTTTCCAGGTTTTGAGCGGCTCTTGTTTCAAGCCATGCTTTTGAATCCTATATTCCAGGAGTATTGAAATTTTATTTATTCCTATATCCTTGTATTCAACAGATAGTTGGTGAGCCTGTTAGTGCAAGTTACTGTTCTCATATCAAACATGGATTCTGTTTCCCAGGAGTTTATAGTGTAAATACAATTTGTGTTTATATTTGTAGTTTAAATACAGCTAAAATATGGGGTTGAAAAAAGCACTGGGAGGGAAGTACTCATGAAGTGCTATGGAGTCTCAGAGGAAGGAGGGGTTCCTTCTATGGCTGATGTCTGGGCCACATCTTAGCTCGGTGAAATAGGCTTGCCTGAGGCCCAGGCTTCAGGGAAATATTTTTTTTTTTTTTTTTTTTTAATAATTCCCCAGGTGATTTAACTGCAACTAGCATTGAGAAACATCCATCTGTGGAAATTAGAGGCTTCATGGAGTAGGGAGTGCTGGTGTTAAGCTTGAGAGGGTTTAGGCTTGAGATGGACTTTGGTAGGAAAGACAGGATTTGGATGTGTGGGTGTGGTGGTAAGGTGGCTACTGCAAGAGAAGGGGTTTGCTCTTGAAGAGAAAGCCAGAGTCAGGTCTAGGGAAAAATAATTACGGCCTAAAGAACAGGGCAGGGGTCTTTGTCCACCACAGGAGAGTGTGTAAGGGGGAGTAGTGGGAGATCCAGTTTTCATATACATGGTAGCCAGAAGCTGACTACTTTTCAGATCTCAGCCCATTTAAGGAAAGAGGTGAGTGCTTCCTTATTAGCAGGGTCCTAAAGCTAGGCAGTGCCACAATAAGCATTGGACCAGGGAGTCAAACGACTATGATGCTACCCCGCTTTGCACAAGATCTTCAATGCCAGCTTAAGGAATTTGAAGTTCATTGATTTTTCTTGGATAACATGGGCAAAGTTTCGTCCTATTTGAATTTTTCTTTAGTCAGATTCTCACTTATTTGTAAAGCTAACTGGTTTGTATAGGAAATATTAATGCGTAGCATAAATATTCAGAGAATCAGAAATGTTGATTTTTATGCTATCTATTTAGTCTTTTAAGATAAATTTACATTTTTCCCCCCTATTAACATCTCTTTGAAAAAGCCTAGTGCCTTTTTTTAAGGTTGTCTATTCTTGTGTGTGTGTGAGAGAGAGATTTCCTCTTGGGGGATTTTCTGGAACTCAATAGTTCTCTAGAAGCCCTTTTCAAAAATACTTATGAAAATCTGTTTTCATCCCTGATATGTTACAACTAGATAGTCTAGCTTCACTGATGGGAGGCTAAGGGCAGCAGCTTGTGGGCAGCAACACTAAAATTGACAATTAATTTGTGTAAAGTATATCAAATGTCACTTAGTCTTAGGAGATTCTTTTTTTTAAATTATGTGCATTTTATTGTATCTGCAGTATACCACAAAAGGTTTGTTTTTTTAAAAAAAAAAACAAATCAATTTTATTGAACTATATTAATAAAGCATACAATCCATCCAAAGTGTACAATCAGTGGTATTTGGTATAATCACATACTTGTGCATTCATCAGTCCAATCATTATTTAGCATTTTTGTTATTCCAATAATATTAGTACAAAACAAAAAACAAACAAAAACTCATCCCCTCTCAGTCTCTCTGTGCTTCCCCTGCCGTACATAGCTGCTATTCTGTTTCTGTCACTCTAGTTTATTTGTATTTATATTTTGTATAGATGGAGTCAAGCAATATGTAGTACCCTGTGTCTAGTTTCTTTCTCTTAGTGTATTTCCTTTTCTTCCCCCCCTTACTGGAAGATTAGTAATATATTGCTGTATTCTACTGGCCATAGTTTACTTTGGTTGTATTTCTGCCTGATATTAACATCTTGTTTGTTTCTTTTTAAACAAATTATTTCTTTACCTTTGAAAGGAAAGGAAAGGAAAGAAATCAACTTTTCTTATTACTGTAGTAATATTCCGTTACAGATCACTTTCATTCTACTTTTCTTACTAGTTATGAGGTTTAACTATTTTAGGAGTAATGTTTTCTTATGTCTGGATATTTTAGAAAGATTTGTTAATCTAGCTGGCAACATGCCATGATATGATAGCTAATTTTTATTTAAAGTTTATTTCTTTTCCAGAAGCTCTGCTGGACACATTACAAACATCTAATTTTTGTAATTCTTACAAAGACAAATTTGAAGTTCCAACTGATCTCTTTGAATGGAGGTAATAGCTACTGTCTCTTGTTCAGATCAGTTTGGTTTACAGAAAATACTTAGGCTTTGCCTTGTTGACTCTTCGTTTAGAAAAAACAGCCTGTGTTTTGCTAATCACTGGTGAAATGCTAGGTCAGTGTCTCAACATACACAATCCTGAGCTCTGTGAAGTTAATTGATTTCTCAGAATGATGATATATCTTTGAAAATATACTGTGGACTCATTTAACAATAGAAGCTGTACAGAGAATTCAAGATATCTTTGTTATCATAGTGAATACTTTTTTATAGTTTAATATTTTATAATTTTTAATCAAAACATTTATGTCCTGAATACAAAGCAATTCAGATGGGCAACTTGTAACTTGTAGTGTAATTGGTGAGCTTGAATCAACCAATAGTATTTAAGAGTGATAAAAGCCTGCCTTGTGCAAAATGGATTATAGTAATACTGGCAGACAATAATGCAGAGTTAGCTTCAGTTAATGAGCATAAGTTTATTGGTAGAATTATCTTTATAACCATTTCTGGAATTTTGAAGTGCAGAGGGGAGGTTTAAATGGAGATATCTTAAAAGAGGAGAAACCTTATCAGGCAGCTTTCCTCCTTCTTGATCTTTCAACCTAAGGACATAATTATCTTTTTCAAATCTTTGAACACTTTGAAATAAGTACATATGCCTGGATACTTGGACATTTATGACTTTAAGCCCTGCTATGAATCTCATGTAGCCCTTGCCCTCCAGGTATTTTAAGAGTACCTTCAGTCCCCTGAAAGCTTGGTATAATGGGAAATACCTTTCAGTTCTCATCTGTATAGCCCAATCTTCAAATACTAGCCTAGACTAACTTTTTTCAAACCTCCAAGCAGACTATCCCGGATTAGTACATATCAGGATGTGAGCTTATTTTCATCAGAACTGTCCAAGCTGGGTCTGGATGACTCTTTGTTCAGGACTTTGTAAAGGAGAATTACTTGGTTGCCACGTTTCGGGGTATCTGAAAATCCTTTCCTATGGTCTTGAAAGCTATATAAAAATAGATAGTTCTGGTCCTCAGATATGTTTTTTTTTTTAATATATGAATTAATTTTATAGACTATTGACAGTCATTCCTACACTCCTCTCTGCCCCCAAAACTCACAGTGCTTTTAGGATAAAGTCTAAGCTTCCTAACACAGTTTAGAAAACCCCGAGGAGCCTGACCCCTGCCCACTTCTCCAGCCTCATAGCACACCTCATTCTCTTTCCCTGGCTTCCTTCCCTGGCTGTTTCTCAGTCCTTTTGTACTGGCTGCTTTCCCTTCTGTTCTGGGGGCCTTGGCATATACTGATCCGTTTGCCCCATCGCTCTTCCCTCCCCTCCAATTGCTTCTTCACATCTCAGTTAAAGAAATAGTTAAAGCTACCTTCTCTGACTTGATCCGGTCTCCCTAATTTTTTGTTTGTTTTTTTTTTATTTCTATTTATTTTATTTTGTTCGGGGTGGGGTATCTAAAAAGTGCAGTTTCTGCTTCAAAGCGCTTTTCCAAGGATTCGTTTTCATGATGTGTCATCATCCAGGAACAGTGTTTGTCTTTCATGACAGTGTGAATTCAATGTAATGTGTGTATATGCATTGTTCTAAAATATAGTGTATACATTGGGACACATGCAGGGTTATTTGTGTTTTTGTTCTTATATGAAAGGAACTGGCACTCTAGCTTCAAGAACAAATTAAAAAAAAATCACAATTCCAACTTATCTTTGATTTAAGTATAGGCTGATTGCCAAGGAACCATTCAGCAATCATGGTCTCAAATATTTAAATATCCTATGAAACTTCAATTAAGTAAGGGACTGCTGATTCTAAGAACTATGTAACCAATAAGGGAATGAGGCAAGGGTTATAAGCCTAGATGCCAGTTCAGAGCAAAATCGCAGTAATCTTCACACCTTGGCAATATCTATAAATAAAGTGGAGGGAGGGGAAAATAAGAATTATTGAATAATGTTAAATAAAAAGTGCATGTAGAAATGGGAAACATTTTTTTTTCATTAAATTTGTCACTTATTCCAATTTGATAAAATGCTTGTAAGGAAAGTAAGGCAGAAGCCTAGTTATACATTTGCTGTTCAGAACTTCTTGAGAGCAAAAGAATAAATACCAATCAACTTCTCTGGTTTAAATGTAATTATTTGTCTTAAAACATGCTATTTTTTAACGTAAGCATCTATTTTATGCCTTAAAAATTCAAAGCAGAAAGTAAAATCATATAGAAAGCCAAAAGCTTCCATACAACTAGGCAGATGTTTGCTTGTAGTTTCTGGTATCCAAAACATTTTGCCACACATTGCACAGATGCCCTTTTTGTAGGCACAGCTCTGACAGTAATGAGAACCTGGCTGGTGCACAGAATTTTTACAGATTTTGCAAGTGGAGAACTTATTCTTTCCATATAGATCAAATGTTGCTTTTTTTAAAGTCAAAGCTTTGTTTTCATTCAGCTTTGTTTTCATTCAGCCACTTTCTGTCGTATTCCTTGCACCATCTTTCCAAGTGTCTGGAACGATGACAGCACCAAGTTTCTTTTCACATTTCTCACACACCATCCTTTCGCTGGTGGTTCAATTCAGTCTTCCTATTTTAAGCCCTCATAGTATGGTGTACTCCTTTTTGATTGAGAGTGACTTCAGTTGCAAGTAACAGGAAACCCAGCTCATATTGGCTGAAACCAGCATAGTGGCTTTTGATTGTCTCATGTGACTTGGAAGTTTAGAAGCCAGAAGACCTTTCTGGTTTGTTAATGTGAGTGCTATTATGAAGGACCTGTTTTTTTCCTTCTCTCTGCTTTGCCTTCCACAGTGTCAGCTTCATCCTCAGGCAGGCATTCTCTCCGGAAGGTGGCCAACAATTCTTGGGTACTTGTTTCCAGAAGCTCAGAAGAGCAAGAAGGCTTCCAGATTAGGACTACCCAACTATCCTCTCCATTTACCTCACTGGCGCTCATTGGCTCACGGCCAGGGGATAGGGCTATACTGAATAGTTCAGACCTGAACCACCTGCCTCATTCCTAGAGGCAACGGCGGAGGCAGCGGCCCTGAAGTACATAGGCTGTGAGTCAGGGCACAGTGTGGGGGTGTGGTAGTACACAAAACGAAATTGAGGCAGTTACCAGAAGGAGTAAAAGGCAACAAGGATCATTATGACATTCTTATACAAAAATTATACATTTTTTCATGTAATTATTTGATTAATAATTTTCTCTGAACCCAGACTCTGTGTTCTAAGAGGACAGGAACTGTGTCTGTTTTTGGTTGCCATTGTGTCCCTGACACTTAGTACCTAGCTTTGCATGTAGGTGCTCAATAAATATCAATCGTTGATTGAATCAGTGAATCAATCACGTAAACTCTAAATAACTCACCTGTAAAAATTATTGGTTGACTCTTGCAGTTAGTATTACTTGGCTCCCCGGCAACTATACATCTTCCTGGCCAACACAATCCTCATTTTGTTTTGGTGGCCATGTGCCTTGTCCCTGGAAATGAATCATAATGGTCTAAAGCAATCATTACCTTTTTGCCAGACACTTGGTTTTCCAGCCTTGCTTATAGCCATGGGTAACATGAGACAAAGTTCCACTTAAAGAGACACAAGAAGGTCTGCTGGAAAGTTTCTGGGAAAGATTTTGCTTTCTCTTGAAAGATGGATATTCATAAAGGAGGGCTTGATCATGCCATCTCTTCTCTTCTGCTTGGGATACTAGTAAGAGGAGTTGATGCTTGAAGCTCAGCAGCCATTTTGCAATCATGAGGTGAAAAGCATGCCAGAAAGGCCAAGAGAATACAAGAGCTTCCACCCTACAGGCCTGATTTTTCTGAGCTGCTAAATGGACCTTGGAACTGAATACTTCCAGACTTCTCATTGAGTAAACAATAACTTTGTTTTAAGCCATGATTAGTTGGGCTTTCTGTTACTTGGAGTTCAACATTATCTGATATAGTGCCAAAAATAATAGAATGTTATTGCTTTATCCTTGTTAAAAAGTCTTATTTGAAATTTACTAGTTAAAGTCATTTCTCTTTGCTGCTTGTAAAGATTTGAGATATTATATTTTTTCCCTCTTTATCTTTTTTAACAGAAATTATTTGCATACACAGGCCAAGTTTTTGGTTTTTTTTCTTCCTATTTCAGGACTTTTGTATGTAAGGGTCCCTGTCTGGAATAATCAATCTTCTCCCAATACGCTTCACTTGACTAATATCGATTCAGCTTAATTGTCACTTCTTTACCAAAGTGCTCCCTGACCCCAATTAAAATCATACCCTCCTTATCATTCTTTCTTGTGGTATCATATTCTTTACCTTAACTTTTTATAATTTATAAACTTATTTATAATTCTAAATGTAAATTATTATTTTATCATTTAAAATTATATATCTGCATAATTGTAGGTTATTGGTTTAATGTTAATTTCTCCCACCTTAATGTCAATTCCAGGGGTAGGGACTATAACTGTTTTGTCACTGTAGGCCTAGCACTTAAACTAGGGCCTACTTAGGTGCTCAGTTGAATGGATGAATGAATGAATGAAAGAAAAGAAGACCGAATGCGTTGGATTCCTGCCTAATCCATCGCCCTGCCCTACTACCACCACCAGCTTTATGTAACATGAGATGTTGGGCTGTAGCACAGCCTGTTTCATGTCCTCAGATTATATTGCTCCCTTCTTGTCAGGGTTTAGGGTTTATACCGTTAGACTTTAATTTTCTCTGCCTCAGTGGAAAATATGAGAACAGTGTAGTCACTTAGCATAATAACAAGCATCTTGTCAGTTCCTTTATAAGAGCAATACATATTTTGGATACTCCTTTCTCTTGTGTTATGATTTATTGTCCCTGAGTTTTGCATTTATCTTAAAACAAGCTTTATTGCCACTATTTTAATAATTTTAAATTAAGAGCCTCTGGTAGTGAAAGTTTTTCATTGTACTTTTTTTTTTGGTGGTTGTTTTTTAGGGTAACCTTGGAAGCATGGAAATGATAGCTTAGCAGGTTATTGTCCTCAGTTACTAAGCAAATTATTTAAAATTGCATTTAGCATCTCTGTATTTTCTTAAAGAGTAGTCTCAGGAGGATAAGCATGACTCATTAACATAAGTTACTGACTTACAATTGAGATACTTTTAAAATACAATTAAAATTTTTGCATGCTGTAATTCTAGGCTGTTGGTATTCATTTAAATCTTCTAGGAAGATTTATTGTGCATTTTAAAAATGACTGTAAATGCTCTATTTATGTTCTATTAAGGGGGAAAACATGACTGGGATTTTGTCAGTTTGGTGGCACTGCATAGATTATCCATGTCACTTTAGCTAAGTTACTTAACATTCGATGGTCATATAATTTATTTCCTAAATCGGGGCACTTTTGAGTTCAGGGAACATGGATGCTATTAAATAATTATGCTGGGACAACAGGCAGAACCCTGAACATTCTTGGGCAATCCGAGATGTTTGGTCAACCTATTTGATACAACAATTTGGGATGACCATATTAATCTCCATAACCTTGTGTTTTAGGGTCTGCCCAAAGTGGGAATTCTTTTGTTGTCTAGACAACTCTGGGTCCCCAAACTATGGTGGCTCCATTGGCAGTGGGAGTAGGTAGCAAAAGGGTTTTCCATGCCTCAGGGTTGTGCATGAGCAGATGGCTATACTAAGGTGTGGGTTTGGGAGGAAGGGAAGTGGTCTGCTTCTTTTATTGCTTCTCTTAATACAAATTGTGTGTGCATGGTTATATTGAAACACAGTCATATTTTACATTTGGTTGGGTTTCTAAAAGACATTTGTGAATATTAATAGAATCATAAAAAACATTCAGGCATTTCATCACAGGGACTTTCAGCAGGGGGTTTGCAGACTTTTTCTATTATTGACACCCTGCCGTCTGTCCTTTGCAAGGGGCCATAGACGCTGCCTTTCCAGGGTTAGGACAGGCATAGTCTGTTAATTCAGTCTGCCTCCCATGAGAAGAAGTGATTACATATCAGCATATTGTGGTCTTGAGCTTCGTGTAGAAGATTTTCCGAAGGGTCACAGACGGTACTTACAGAACCCTTCCTTTCCAAACTTTTAAAAATTTTCAAGCATTGTGAAAGTCCCCTGACACTTAAAGCCACTGCATTGTACACTTAAAAGTGACTAAAATGGCAAATTTTAGGTTATATAGATCTATGTTACCACAATAAAAAAAGATAGGCACCTGATGTACATTCTTAAGAACTTGGTTCTCATACTAAATGAGTGAAATAGGTATTGTTACCCCAAATTTACAAAACCAAACCTAAAACCCTAAAGCTTAGAGAGCTTAAGTAAGTAGCCTCAGTTCATGTGGCAGGTTTGATATTTGAGCTGAGGACTGTTTGATTCCAAAACATTTATTTTCCAGACTGTACCATGCCATATCTGATTTGGTGGTATGAAGCCTAAAAGCTTGAGAAACTAAAACATAATTTCATTTACTTCTATTTTCTGTAATTAGCATTCTCCTATGGTGCATCCTATTTTACCTCTGGGTAAGCATTTGTTTTCAAGCCCTACTTGTCCAAGGGTTGGGTTATTTTCTATTCTTAGATTATGTGCTCGAAAAAGTAAAATTAACGTGTAGATATATAAATAAATATGAATAGAGTGAATAATCATTACTATGCATGTGATATGTATTCAATAAATATTTGCTAGTTGATCTGTAATTTGATGAAACTTGTACTTGAGTTTTGTATTTTTTTAAAATCCCTTCTAACCTTTTATTTCCAACATTATTGGATTTTTCCCCCTCTACTGTCGGTTCTGCAGTTTTAGGCTGAGGGATATGAATTTTGAAAGTTTCATGGTCCTGTCAGTTAGATTGATCTGTTACAACAGTAGATTCCAGACCTGTGCTCAGGAACCGTGGGAGCCACGAGAAGAAAGGGTCTGTGAATCCCTCTGTGCATCAAACATCATCTGTAGATTAAACAACGTTCCCAGCATATGGATGTCCTCCCATTTGGGAAACATGCAGGTGATAAAGTGACTGGAAAAATATGCAGTGATAAAAAGCTGCTGTGATTCATGAATGCTTTCGAGTAATTTTGAATTGTACAGAGGATGTTAAAAGTATATGCCTGATCTTGTGGAGCAAACCCACAAGATAATTTTTCAGCATTAAAATTTGTCTTTACACTTGAATAGGTTGGGGACCCATGGTTAGGTTACAATAATGCCAGGATGTTTCTCCCATGTTAACTGTTTTTGTTTTTGTCCCCATCGTTTTGCAGAAGTTTGTCATCTCTATGGGCATTTTTGAGTCAGGCCAACCTTGACTCCTTCCCCCTCCTTGTAAATACTAGGAATCAACAGAGTCTATCTGTTCTACCTTTAATCAATCTCTAATTTTGTTTATGTGCTTAACAGTGTATTGTTAGCGATAGATGCTGTTTTAGTTTGCCAAAGGCTGCCGATGCTAAATATCAGAAATAGGAATTTATTAGGTAAAAGCTTACAGTTCTGAGGCTGTGAAAATATTCAAATAAAGGTATCATCAGAGATTCGTTCTTACAAAGGCTGCTGGATCCTGGACTCGTGCCCTATGGCAAGGCAAAATGGCAGGTCTACTGGCCTCTCTCTGCCTTCGCCTCCAGGCTCACTTTCTCCCCAATCTCAGTTGTAGGCGATCAGTCACGTGGCTTGTCTTTCCCCTCTCCTCACTCTGTGCTGCTTCTTGGGCCTAGCCTCTTGGGGGCCTCACCTCTTAGGGGCCTCGCTGCTTCAACTTCAGCTGCTCTGCTGATTCCAGCCTCCTGCCTCTCTGTCAGCCTCTCGGGCTTCCCTGTCTTTCTGCAGTGGTAGGTGATCCTAGAACCCTATCACATGGCAGCATAAAAATGGCAGCTCTCTTTCTCTGTATTCTGTTTATATAAGACTTTAGTAAAAGGATTAGGACCCACCTTGGGTCCTGCAATCTAATCAAAGTGATCTAATCAAAAGGTCCCTTGACTGAATTTAAACAAAAGGTCCTATACACAGTAGGCTTACATGCACAGGAATAGGTTAGCTCAAGAACATAATTTTCTGGGATCCACAAAAGACTCAAACCAGGAAAGATGCTGAAATAAATTATTAGACTGACTGTGCCTTGCATAGGATCAAAAACTATTTGCATAAGATTCAATAAATATTTGCTAATTGATCAATAATTCAACGGAATATCCTACTAATGCTTGTACTTTCATGATTTACTGATGTCCCTTGGTTTCCTTATTTCTTTTGCCCTCAAAATTGCATTTCCTTCATGCTGCAGTCTTGTCTTTGAAGCTAAGTTACGTAAATTCTAAAACATGTATATTTCTGTTCTGATACCTCAGTTGTTCTTCACTCCTCTGGCATTGTCTATCACATGGACTCATCAGCTCCCATCTGAACTAATGTGACTACTCTTTGAGTGCTTATTACGTGCCAGGTGTTGGGCTAGCTGCTTTACTTGTTACCTATTTAAGATCTGTAACAATCCTCTGGAATGAGGAAATATAAATTTTAAGTGGCTCAGCTGGGAGTTTGGAGTAAAACATGTTTTATTGACTGAACGTCTTCGATAATCTCAATATTAAGCATTTCTCCCCTGCTTTTTCTGCATTTCCAGTTACTCCCTTGAGACCCACTACTCCAACAATTCTCTGACCCTGCCAGGGTTTGGAGTCCATTGATTTTACTACCTTTTCATTGCTCCAGATGAGACGGTTCATATCCTTCCTTCCCTCCTTACCTGGCCTGGATTTCGTGATGGCAGCTTTTTAATATCATCCTGATTGCTCAGCTTCAGATGAATGTAATTCTTAGTTCTAATTATTTCCTGACTCTGCTTCCTTGATGTGCTTTTATTAATAGAATTGACTTACAGTGTAAGGGAGAAACATTGTGGGTGTGTGAACACCTGGTCTATCCACTATAGATTTCTGAGTCATTTAATGCTATTACACATATAACCAATATGTTGAACCAGCATGACCCATGGGATATAAGTAAAACATAACTTTTTTGTCTTCCCCAATGCCCCTTTAAAATTGTTTCCAGTGAGGTAATGTTCCCTTGCCTCTGGGTGAAAACTTCTTCCCCCATCCTCTCCCTGTGAAAAGGAACATGCAGTGGAATGGGGTGGTGGTATATAGTTGGCTTTTTTCTCTTTCTACTTATCCTTTCCCCCTAAGCTTTGTGTCTACCACTTAGGCCCCTGCAGGGTTGAAGGGTGGGGATACTCTGAAGGGTAATGGGTCTGCTAACTGGATGGCATAGTACTCTAGGTTTGGCTGTCAAATGGGCATTTTCCTGGGTTCTTCAGGGTCCCTTCAACTCCAGCTTCCTTGAATCAGTTGATTCTTCTTTGGCTTGCTATGCCCCAGTTCATTCCTGGCTCTTCTGAGGTCCTTTCCACAGAAGAAATGTTGATTGTTGAATGTTTCTTACCTGCCCAGGTGCTCTTTTGGAGTTCTGTGCTGTCTCACCCACAGTGCCCTCATCTGGTCCATGAGAAACACCCAGCATTGGTACCGACAGTAACTTTCCAAATGCAACCCTCTGTTCTACCACTCTACCTTTTCGCTTTTCCAATATCAGTTTTGTACACATTCATGGAATCCTTCAGCTGCATGGGACACATATCAGCCCCTCTCCCAAGGAGTCCCACTCCTTGAGCAAATGAGGCAAACACCCTCCTTGGGGAGGAGGGAGGCAGAAGTGCCCCCAAGGTGTTCTCTGAAGCAATCCTCGTAAAATCTTTCTCCTTTCTCTACTCTGGCCCCTTTTTCTATCTTTTAACTGAGTGTAGTCCTAGAGTTGTGGAAGTGATTTTTACCCATTTCCTTTATGAATGTACATTTTGGTATGTGGCATTTGTTTATTCAATTTTGCCTTGTTCAAGACTTCAGTTTTAAG
The DNA here is from genome assembly GCA_029593785.1 of Cabassous unicinctus. Taxonomy (NCBI): domain Eukaryota; kingdom Metazoa; phylum Chordata; class Mammalia; order Cingulata; family Chlamyphoridae; genus Cabassous; species Cabassous unicinctus. Next base: position 23,000 of record JAQZBX010020314.1, read on the forward strand.
CTCCTGACATATTTTTTTTCCAAAAATGATACATGTGCACTATTTCAAAATCCAAACAAATTAAGTAGCAAGAGAGAGAATTAAACCACCTCACATCTTATAATCTAGAAATAACTGTGGTTAATATTTGGTAAATATCATTCTAAATACGTCTTTGAATGTATGTAGATGGATGGAAGATGGATGGCTAGAAAGTCTTTTTCAAAGACAGGATTATACCACACATGATATTTATAATTTTTTTAAAAATTAACTTTTAAAACATTTAACAGAAAAAAGCAGAATTGTAACACTTACCAGGGATTCCTGAACTTGAAAACAATCGTGGAACGCTGAAGTTTGAGCCATTATGATTTAATAGATTGCTCCCGTTTTAGCTGGTGTATATGGTCCCCTTGATGGATGAGAAAACATGATTGCGTTTGCATTTCTTCCTTCCTTTCCTCCCTGCTCTACCCTTGGCTTGTTGTATTTGATTTTTATGTTGTAAAGATGTTTAACTTGAACATTCTGTCCCATAATGTGGTGGTTGTTTAGCCATGCTCACCAACAGGTCTTTTATAACAGCTTTCTTAGGTATTCATTTCGATCAATTTTTTCTTTTTTCTTTTTGGCTGGATTTTGTCACCAAGGCTTTTAAAGAAAGGTTTAATCAGTGTTATAGTCATTGAATATGCATTACCTTTTTACTGAAAGAGACTTTTCTCTCTTGCAAGTAACTTGCTTTTTCTGTCTTACAATAACTGTTTTTTGAACACTGAGTTAGTGCTTTACATCTATTATCCTTTTTAACCCTCTCAACCACTCTATGAGGCCTGTTATTTTATTTTATAGAGGGGATAACACAGGCACAGATCTTGTGCCCAAGGCCCACAGCTAGTAAGTGCCAGAGCTGGGACTTGAACCCAGGCAGTCTGGTCCCAGATTCTTTACTTTAACCACTACACTCTACGACCTCTCCCAGCACATATGATGAACTATTCGTCTTTGAAGTTCAGCAACGTCACCAGGCTATGGGGGTTGATTATTACATATTAATTTTGCCTGGAGCATGGTCAGCTCTTTTGATTTGCAGATTCAAGTATGTCTTAATTTTAAAATATATCTTTTTTCTATGATGTCTTTGCAAATGTTCCTTATTCTGTTTGTTTGATTTTGTTGCTCACGAGTATCAGTAGCATGACATTAGACCTCTTTTGTCTTACATCTAGCATCTTCTCTCTGGTCACTTTTGTATTTTTATTCATTTCTATCTTTTTATAAAGTGACTCAGGCCTGTCCTCCATGCCCTTGATGGGGTTTTTATTCATGTTTATTAAACATTTTTTTGGTTTGTGTTTTTCCTTTTTTTATTTAAAATTTTGATAATTGTAATGTGGCACTCATTTTGCATTCGTTTTATTTTTCTCTTCTATTTCTTAAGCAATACCAACCTAATTTCATCTTCTGTGGTCTTCTCATCCCTTTTCTGACCTCTTTGACCTCCCTCTCCCCAAGACCACTTTATCCGTAATTCCTTAGATTATGGAGAACAATTTGTCTGTAGACTTCCTATGTTTCTAGGGTAACTTCTATTCTGTTGAATGTTTTCTTCCTTTTTGATTATAGTTTTTATATTGTTTTCACCTGCTAGTTTCTGTGGATAGACTTGGATTTGGGTCTTTTCTGGTAAGTATCTCTGGATCAAAGCAGTTTTTCATTGCTGAAAATTCACTGCTTTGGAGTGTCATTTGGGGTTTGGTGCCTTTTCCCCCCACCCTCTGGGAGCCCTCTCAGTGTTCAGTGTTCAGGACAGTGTGGCTGTTGTTCAAAACCCTGAAGTCACAAGCTCGTGTTTTATCATGTAGTGACAGCTTTTTTCTTCTCTTCTTCATCGTACCTCGCTGTGGCAGTCAGTTCTAGACATGATGGTGTGTCTTTGCATTCCTGATCCTTCAGCTGTACCTCCATCAGGCGTCCATGGTGATGTTTAGATACATACATAGATGTCATGATATTGCTCCTCTGAGTCTATTAATTTTACCTATCCTGTAGGATAAAAATCAGGGTCCTTGGATTTTCAGAAGGTGGCCCCATATTCCCTTTCCTATCCCTATCTTTTATCACCCCTCCATTTGTTCTTTACACTCCATTCATCCTGAATGACTTGCTGTTTCAGAATCTTTCCACTTTCCTGCCTCTGGTCCTTTGTGCATGTGGTCGCCCTGTGCTTCGAACCTTGCCATCGAGATCAGTGGTGTGCTGGTGGATGGTGAACAACTGTTTTCATGGTGGGTGCTGGGGAGCCCTGATGTGTAGGGTTTGGCCATGGTGGGTGTATATACCCAATTTCAAGTTATCCACGTGAAGTCTGAATGTATAATTGGGAAGAGATGTGCACAATCTCTTGAAGGTGTGCCACCCTCATAGCATACCCATGAAGACTGTCTCTTTGTGAAGTCTTTTTTGTTCTTAGTTGCTTCTTCTCTTGCTCCGGTAGAGTTAGTCACTTCCTCCACTGCCCTCCAGTAGGCATATAGTCCTGCATTTTAATTGGGGGCCTGTATCTCTGTGGGCTCCTTGAGGGGTGTCGCCAGTTCCCAGTTACAGTGCCGGATACTCAGTATGTCCTCTCATGGCTGGATCAGTGTATCAGTGATACTGGTTGTGATGCTTCTGATGAAAGCATGTAGATGGATCTTTGTAGACCTATTATCCCTACTTAAAAAAAATAGATTATGAATCCAATGTTTGTTCTTTTCTTATAAGCTTCTACTTCTCAGACTGCTCATTTTTATCACGGTAATAACTCTATACACATAAACTGTGTGTAAGTTGCTAGATCTAACAGGTATAGTATTTGGGTAGAAAACTGAGTTTTTTTCTGTTGATCAATGACAGTTGTTTGTAAATTGATCCCACAACTTAGCTTTCTGTGTCAATGAGTTGCAAAAGTGTTTGATATAGATTTCCTATATGAGTCATTAAATTTAATATGATTTGTTTACTGCTTAGTAATTGATCTGTGCCTCTGTTGAGTTCCCCTTTGAAACCTAGCTAGCTGATGGTAACCCCAAGATTTTGAAGGATATTACAGTTTGTTTTCCATTAAAGAGCAAGAAATAAACCCATGACATTATCATTTATTTTAGGAGCTATTGGGAATTGAACCTGGGACCTCGTACATGTGAAGCAGGTATTCAACCACTGAGCTACCCCTACTCTCCTGTAATACTTTCGATGTTCAGATATTGGGAATGTTATATAGGACCTGAAGTCAGTATTCAGCATAATTCATCTATATCTCAATTTGGATCCTATTTTCTTCTTCCCTTTTTATTCCCCATTCTCCCAAGAGAGAAACCACCCATTAAAAAATACCTTTTTAGTGTCCTTTAGTTAAATTGTAGTTAGATTGTCTGTGAATTTTTTTTTTTTTTAGGAAGTACCGGAGATTGAACCCAGGACCTCATACATGGGAAGCAGGTATTCAACCACTGAGCTACATCTGCTCCCCAGTGAAAGTTGGTTTTTCCATTTGTTGGTTTTGTTTTTAGGAGGTCAGGGACCTTGTGCATGGGAAGGTGCTCAGTGACTTGAGCTATATCTGCTCCCCTGTCCGTGAATTTTTGCTCTCTGGGTTTGTTAGTTGCTTGATTCATGAAGAGGATATATTTCAGAGGCACAATTTATCAAAAACTTTATGACCAGGGATTAAAATGTAGGCAGGGGAAGGGAAATAAAACCAGGTTTACTGAGCATACCCCCTGTGTTATGCACTGTACTGCATCCACACTTTTAGTTTTCACGAGAACTTTGAGATAGATGCACTATACCCATCTAATAGATGAATAAATTACAGTTTGAAAGGTGTGTTTTACTGAAGTGCTGATGCTGGAATTTGAACCTAAGGCCATAAGACTCAAGCCACAGGGATATGTTTTCTTCTATGATTCAGATTCCTTCTTTTTTCGAAAAAGATTTATTTAATTTATTTATTCCTCGCCCTCCCCGTTGTTTTGCACTCACTCTTTGCTCTCTGTGTGTTCTTCTGTGTCTGCTTGTCTTCTCTTTAGGTGGCACTGGGAACCGATCCTGGGACCTTCTGGAGTGAGAGAGAGGTACTCAATCTCTTGCACCACCTCAGCTCCCTGGTCTGCTGTGTCTCTTATTGTCTCTCCTCTGTGTCTCTTTTTGTTGCGTCATCTTGCTGCGCCAGCTCTCCTGCGTGGGCCAGCTCTCCTGCGTGGGCTAGCTCTCCTGCGCGGACCAGCACTCTGCATGCGCCAGCACTCCATGTGGGCGAGCTCTCCCCTTAGGCCAGCTCGCCGCGTGGGCCAGCTTGCCTTTCACCAGAATGCCCTGGGAATTGAATCCTGGACTTCCTGTGTGGTAGATGGGACCCCAATCGCTTGAGCCACATCTGTTTTCTGCAGATTCTTTTTTTACCCCTTGGTTAAATATCCCTTTCTTCCCCAGAAGTGGGCTAAGGAACTGGAATTTTTTTCTTGAACTTTTCTTTCCTGTTGTATTAGTCATCTCCACTTCTGTGTGTATGGAGCTCTCTCTCTTCTTCTTGTGTATCTTCTTCTGTGTGAGTGTCCGTTTATATCAGCCCACCAAAGGGGCGGGGACCCAACCCTGAGTCATGCCCTACTGACATGGTCACATCAAAGCCCTAATCTTAACTGGTAATTTAATCAAGATATCTCAGCTGAATCTAATGCATTCAAAGGGTATCATACCCAGGGGAACAGACCATTTTACAAATATAATCTCTCTTTTGGGGATTCATAAATAGTCTCAAACTGCCACACCTCTCCAGGAACTGGAAAATCTCTCTTGCACTTTTCTGCTTTGCTCTGAAGATTCAAGACTTAGATGCATCACTTCTGTCTTTTTCTTAGAATTAGGTGTTATTGGCAATTTTGTTTGCCAGGTTAGCTATGATCTCCACAAGCTGGCCATAAGAGATCTTTTGCTAGAAAAATGTGGAGACTGTGCTGCAGCTGTGAAAATTAAGTTTGAGATATAATTTATTGAATGTCTCATGTAAAGAGAGATGAGCGCTTCTCTTCTTTACTGTCAAGGGGTGCTTTGCATTGCTCAGCTCATATTTTTGAATACGTGCTGTACTAATTGTTTTACATTTTATTCTGTTAATCTTGGTAAATCTCATGTGTGGGAGATATAATGAGCCCCACTTTATATGTGGAGAAAATGAGGCTGAAAGAACTTTTGTAAATGGGACAAGAAAACACAAATAACTAATAGTGGAGCTGGGATTTGAACTGACTCTACACTTAAGTTCTTCGCACTCATAAGCTGCCTTCCCTCTGTCTGGAAGAGACTGGGATTTGAGTCATCTAACCAGGCTTAGAGTTCAGACCTTTCGGTTTGTCTTAATCTGAACTTCTGTCTCTGAGTTTTTCACAGACCACAACAGCTAACAGATGAATAACTTTCTGGTTTCGTTAGTCCAGTGGTTTTCTACTCTGTCTTTACATTAGACACCAGGAACTTTTGAAAAAATACTGATAACAGGTTTGACTCATACCAAATCAATCAGAAATGGGCTAGGCCCCAGCAACAATGTCTTTAAGAAGCTTCAGAAAAACTATGAAACTCCTAAGAAAAAAAAAATAGGGGAATATCTTTAGGACCTTGTATTATAAAGTGGATTCTTAGACTTTACACTGAAAGTACGATCAACAGAAGAAAAAAATAGATGAATTGGACCTCATCAAAATGAAAAACTTTTGTGCATCAAAGGGCATTATCAAGAAAATGAAAATACATCCTATGGAATGGGACAAAAATAGTTGCAAATCATTTATCTGATAAAAGTTTAATATCCAGAACATACAAAGAACTCCTACAACTCAATAACAAAAAGAAAACCCAATTAAAAATTGGGCAAAGGACTTGAATAGATGTTTCCCCAGAGAAAATATACAAATGGCCAATAAGCACATGAAAAGATACTCAATATCATTAGCCACTGGAGAAATGCAAATCAAACCCACAATGAGATACCACTTCACACCTACTAGAATGGCTAAATAAATGGAGAATAACAAGTTTTGGTGGGGATGTGGAGAATTGGGAATCCTTTTGCATAGTTGATGGGAATATAAAATGGTGCAGCCACTGTGGAAAACAGTTTAGCAGTTTCTCAGAAAGTTAAATATGGAATTCTCATATGACCCAGCAATCTCACTTCAAGGTACAGATCTCAAAGAATTGAAAGTAGGGATTTGAACAGATATCGGTACACCAATGTTCACAGCAGCATTATTCACAGTAGTTAAAAGATGGAAGCAACCAGATGAATGGATAAACAAAATGTAGTATATACATTCAATGGAATATTATTCAGCTATAAAAAGAACTGAAGTTCTGATAAATGCTACAACATAGGATGAACCTTGTAGGCATCATGTTGAGTGAAATAAGCCAGACACAAAAGGACAAGTAATGTATGATTGCACTTATATTAAAAATCTAGAATATACAAATTCATAGAAGCAGAAAGAAGATTATAGGTTACCAGGGGTGAGGAATGGAAAGCTATTGCTTATTGAGTAGGGAGTTTCTGTTTGGTATCATGGAAAAATTTTGGTAATGGATGGTGGAGATGGTAGTACAACATTGTGAATGTAATTAACACCACTGAATTGTATACTTGAAAGTGGTTAAACAGGAAATGTCATGTCTATATTACCACAGTAAAAATTAAAAAAAAAAAAAAAAAGCTTCAGGGGCTTCTAATGTGTCATCAGGATGTAAGACCACTGTTGTCAGTCTCAAGTCAGACCACTGACTGAAATAGCAGAAGCTGCCCCCAACCCATGCTTATTGCCCCATCCAGGTGTGTCATTGCCAATTCTTAACCGTAGGGCCATCGCAAAGCCCCAGTCCTATAGGGTGATGTAGGTACCTTGAGAAAGGATCGTCACTTGGCATGGGCACATCAGGTGCTCTGGGAGCACCTTGGTTGACTGTGGGCTAGGCGTGCTCAAAGTTTCCCTTGGTAAGCCTCTTGTACATGAGGGAGAACCTATGTTTGTGACAAAATAAGTCCTTTATTTGAACTTTTCCTCCCTTAGGCAATTTTTAGAATTGATTCTGTCCAGAATCTTGAAATATGTGACAGTTAACATTACACCAAGACTTCTTGCTACCTCATTTAACCAGCCTTCTTATTAACACAGCTGCCTTAGTCTTTCAAACTCTTAACAGCAAATCTATAAAGAAAAATCTAATTTTGCATATACAAAGGCCTGAATTTATATCTCAGCAGCCTGTTGTTGAACTGATCTTGGCAAAATTTTGTGTAGAGAGTTTGAAGATAATTTCAGGTGTCCTCTGAAATCGTGCTTCTTCCTTTTTTACCAAAATAGGATTTTTGTTAAATAACATTTTGACTAATGCCAGTAATTAATTCAAAAGGGAATTTTCACATGAAGAGGTATTTATAATGAAGGCAGTATTATGGGGAAATCTGGATAATTTAATAAATGGCTATCTAAAGGTGCTAATAGCAATCCTAAGTTATGGTTGTATATTAGTTAAGGAAAACAGTCCTCAAATTACAGAAACAGTCTTTTGGAACATGAAGCTTAAAAGGAAATTTATGGGTCAGATGCTAGGTGTTTCATGAAATCCAAGGAGGAATGGAATTGAACAACCCTTGACAATTTCAGAATCAGGGTAGCCTTTGGGCCTCAGCTGTGGTGGGAATTTGTGGGCTGTCAGTCCCTAGCAAGGCTTATGATCCTAGCTGCTCATTACAATCCACCCAGAGCTTGTAAATCTACTGATACCAGGGCATAATTGATACCCATATCAATTAAATAGAAATTTCTAGATGTGACGTCTTGACATAGATATTTTAACAGTTTCCCAAGTAGGTCTAATGTTTACTCAAGACTGAGACCCACTGGCTCCCAGAGTTGTTACCAGGATATGTGACTGATAAAATCATAGTAACTGTCCATAACCAATTTGCAAAGCTGAACTTGTTAAATGGTTGAAAGACTTTTTTTTACTCTTCTGTTTCTCCAATAGAAGACAGCCCAGCACCTCTTGTTCATTAGTAAGTTCACAGTAAATATTCATGAATTTGTTTAGTTTCTTTTAAGTATTCCAGAGTTCAAGCTCCTCTTGATCATGTTGATTTTTAACCCCCCAAATAAGCATAGGCCTATGGGCAAAAATATTAAAAGAAACAAACAAAACCACAAAACCCTCAAATAGGCTGTTTTTAGGAGATAAAGCAGTTCTAGAAGGCCATTGTAATGAGGGGAGTGACTGGCTGGTGGGGTGGAAAGCAGTCCAGGTCAGGAGGGAGATGTCTGGGCTATCCAGATACTTCCCGTGGGATCAGAAGAAGCCAGAAAGATTTCTCGCTGTGTATCTATTCTTGTCTCTATAAATCAGGCAGCACAGGAACAAATATATGTCATTATTATGCCTTGAAATAAAATGCAGCTGTGCTTCTCATTATATATATACCTGAGTCAAACTCTGAATACTGCTGTGTAAGTAGCAATAATTTATCCTCTTGTGGTGTTTAAGCCTAATTTAAATAGAAACTACTCTAATTAACTTCACCTTTCCGGTATTCATTGATCAAATGATGACTGAAGAGAAGGATACCCCAGGCAGGTAGAGAATGCAGCTTAGTGCTGCTCTAAGCTTTTTACATTTGTAGGGAGGATGGGCTTATGGTATTTTCTTCAGATGAATTGGTACTTTTCACTTGTCACATGTAGATATCTGACTTTTCAAAAGACTTAAAAGCAACCAAAGCATTAAATAAAGTGGCAGGTTAGAATTGCAAAATTGGTTGCTTTTAAAACAAACTAAATTGACCCAGGGGTTTTGGAATGACTGTATTTTTCTATTTTGTTTTTTGAGGAAAAGAAAATGGCTGTCAATTCTAAACAGATGATTGTGTATACTTTTTCAGTTACAATCACAGAAATCTTTATTTACTGAAAATGTACAAGTTCAGAAGCAAGGGAACTAAAATAAAACTTGTTCAAGTTAAGGAATGCTTACTTCTAAGTGCTTTATACATTTATTTTTAAAGTTAGATAATTTCCCAAATAATCTTGTATAAAAGATGCTGGCAGTATTGAAGCTAGAATCTGTTATTAGGTAATAACATATTATCAGAATTACCAGGTTTAGAAATGAATGTATTTAAAGTTTGCAAGATATTTATGGGGTTTTTGTTTTTTTATTGAATCTTTATGTATCTTAATTTACTTATAATAGTGAAGAACATTGACTTTTTTTTTCCTTACTCAGGGAATGTTTTCTTCAATAAAATCCTAACACCAAATTGTTCATTTCCACCTCCTCCTCCCACCCCATTTTTAAGGATGATTCTTATACCAAGTTCATTCTGGGGTATCCCCATTTAATAAAGAAGTGTTGAACAGAGTGGGTTCTTGTGAGTTGACATCTTGTGTCCTGCTTTGTTTGGACTAAAATATTTCCTCTTTAAAGTTGTACTTTATCTAATTAATCTAAATTGTAACCTCAAATAAAACAGTTACCGCCTGTTGACACTTTTTAACTATTAAAAATGCTGACCATAACTCTAGATGAAGGTTCAGGCTGGCCTCTGGCCCAGCTGGTTTGATCTGTGACCAAATTACCCTCTCCTTCTTTACTTCCTTCAGTCTAAAATGGAACTGAAATTATCTGCTGGGTCCTTATAACCAAGGACATTGTAAAGATTAAGAACATATTTCATTGCTCTGCTTTGGTTTTTTTCAAATAAAGAGGATGTATCAGGAGGGGTTGGTTTTGTTGCCATGAGTGGCTGGATCTGACAAGAATATAGGTTTTAGGTTTTTGTTTGTTGTTGTTGTTTTTAATTCTCATAGAATTATAATACCAGAAGCTTATGTTTTCTTCAGTATATAGTAAACTGAAATGTATTTACAAGGTCTTTTACTCAAAAATGTTTAATGACATACTTTATCTGAGAGAAGCTTACTTTTAATTACTGAAATATATTTAGGCAGAAATGTCTCTGTGGATGTTATGACACATTTGGATTTGAAATATTTTCCTTAATATTATCTTTTTTTTTTTTTTTTT